>CAJNJA010081074.1:0-12678 GCA_905231915.1 Symbiodinium necroappetens | reverse complement strand
GATGATGATAACGATGATGGTGATGATGATGATGGTGATGATGGTGATGGTCTTGGTGATGGTTCTTCCTGTCCTGCTTACGCTTGTAGTCTTTGCTTCGTCACGTCACTTTCACGACTGCAGCAGGTCGAGCTACTGCTTCGGTTTCGCTTTGCCAATTGCAAATATCAGTATTTTTTTTCAAAAGCCCACGTGCCTCACAATGCCCAGCTCAGCCTTCGTCTGGGACCGATCTGAGCTGTTTCCTTTGACCAGGAAAAGAACATCATCGGCGACAGGGTGCCTTGCTTAGCTTGTCGCGGGCATGGCAAGGTTTGGACGGATTTGGAGTGTCGGTGTCAGAGTGTGTGGCGGGCAAGGAGGGGGACCGAGAATTGATCAGCTTGGCTCTTCTTGGAATCGGGTCTGGTCGGGAAAGTCCGATGTTCAGCAATGGTTGGCCTGCTGCGGCTCCTCGGGGGGGAGGGCGGCCTACACGCTTCTGTTGCTCAGAGGTTCAGGAGGACGATGAGAAGGAGGACCCGGAAGAGCAGCTCGGTGCGGAGGAGGCAACAAGGGTACAAGTCACCTCAAGGCCAAGCGACAAGCAAAGACAAGGACCAGGAGCCTGCAAGAGCTCTCTTTTTTGTCTCAAGTTGTGCGAATGCTCCGAAGCCGCCCCTACTGTGCACACCTGAACTCTCGGTCGCAGATCATGAGCATCCTGAACAATGGGGAGTCAGCCTTCAAGGCCCCGCCACGGGTTGTTCCAAGGACTGTGTTACTTCCACGATGTCAGACGCTGATCACAACGGGGTGCTACAAGCATCGTACAGATTTTGCATATCAGTTCCACGGCTCTGTTCCCATGTTACGCAGGCATCGAAAGTCTCCAGCACAGAAGGGTGCACATACATGTTTCATTCTTTTCAGGTCTGTTCGTCAGTCTCGCCACATTATGCAAGTCCCCGAAGCTTTAGACCCTAGCAGCAAGGACGCAGTGCTGCACACAAGCCGCATCACCTTGTTCTGCAGAGTAGGTTAGAGGTGTTACTGGCTCGTCTCCTGCGTGGGCCAACTTTGCGGCTGCACAAGCCGGGAAGAAGCAGAGGAGCTGGCGGTGTCAAGGCAACTTGTGGGCGCTTCTGACTGCGCTAACAACTTCGAGTCTTCTGGAACTGCGCAATTACGAATCCGAGCTTCTTGAAGGCGACGACGTGCAGTCATCTCGAAGAGATGAAAGTGGCTCGTAATCCTACAGTAGAGACCACCGTCCACGAAAGGAAAAAGGGGCAGGCCCGGTCCCTTGAGGAGTTGTTGGACGGAGTGTTCCAAGCCCAGGTGAGAGGGCCTTCCTGTGGAATCGTGTTTGGTGCGGAGCGAGAACGCATGTGGTGGGGATCGCCACCTCCGGCTTGAGATGGCTCGAGTGACATGCCGGAAAGGTTTGAAGGTCGCTTTAGCCCGAGAACACGCATTCTCGTCACATACGGCTTGGTTTAGGCGAACCGTTTTCAGCCCCTTCTCAAAGATCTCCCGACCTTTGCCGTGTGGAAAAACAGGTGTTTGAAGGCGACACGTTCAGCTTCGACTTGGAGGCCATTTGGCGGGCGCGCTGGATTCTGGGCTTTCGGGAAAGATGTCGAGGGGCTCAACGCTCAGGCAACACATCCGACATCATGAGTTCCTCAGCATCCCAAGAATCCCAAGACTTTGCAAGCACTTTGCTTCCACCGGAAAGGAGTACTTCGAGCGCAAGCGCGCCCCAATGCCGGAGGTGGGCAACGACAGAATGATCTAATGATCATGCTGAACTTCATGTACCTGGTGCCCGTAGGTCTTCTGAATCGTAGCCAGAGTCTCTATCACACTCTCAGTCGTCAACACCAGCATCGGCCTCGACACGAACGTGAGCATGAGCATGATTATCATGAACATCAAAATGAACAGCATGAGCATGAACATCTTCAACCTCAACGTGAAACTTAATGTGGAAGCCAGCATCAGCATGATGATCATCATCATCATCATCATCGTCAACAACAGCAGCAGCAACAGCCGTGGAACGGGGTGCTAGAAGTGCAGATTCTAGGTTGGGGTGGGCCGGTGGGCTTCTGAATGTAGAGTCACCCTAAATCCTAACCCCAAGGTTTTGCCTAGGACTTTTTTGGGGAGCTTTGCAAAACTCCGAGTGCAGGTGGGTGTTGAGGGGCCCGCAGCGAGAGACACACGTGGGTTCGTTGATTATTTAAGTGGGTTCTCTTGTTTTGGGGATTTATAATTTAAGTTAACCATAATCGGGATCTATAGTAAATAGTAGGGTTTCCTTATTTTCTGGTAACTTAAATCATATATCCCTTAACCAGAACCCAGTTTAAGTTTCAGTTCTCGAAGTCAACACGTCTAGCCACTGCTTCCTTGTTTTGGTCACTTTCTGGGACAAAGGCATTTTCTTTCACACGCTTCGTCGCAGCCGGGTTGGACGGGAGTGCAACTTGGGGGTACCACGCTGCTAGCCTTTGGCTGTGCGCCCTGATCAGCTTTTCCGGAGCTCAGGCGAAGGATCGCTCCCCTCTGCGGCCGCCAAGGTACGGACCGGACCCCCAAATAAAGAGGCGCTAAGTTTTGAAGGGGCTCGTGGGGTTCAACCTTTCATTCCAGATGCAGACGCAGAGTTGTTGAGCGAAGGTGCACGTGTCTTGTGACTCAAGGCTGATATGGTAGATGCTCACAATCTGGGTGGCAGAGACTTCTGAGCCCAATCACTGGGTGGTGATCATGCTACATCCCAACAGAAGAGTTTGTGTGTGTGTGTGTGTGCGGGTGTGGAGTCCCAATCAAGTGTCGCAAGGGGGCTGATTTGGTTCTGCGGTCCATGCTCCAGAAGCGCATCGCGAAGTTTTCTCATTTCCCAAAGAGTTTGATGACTTTTAAAGCTTTGGAGTGAACCTGGCTTGACCGTGATCAGCACAGGCCCAGGAGACGGGAGGAGGCGCCGGCGTTGGGGCAGCCTTTTTGCAGATTCTCGGGGGTTTAGGGAAGTTCGGTCGGCCGAAGGTTTATGTTTAGGTCCAGGTCTGAAGGCGTTGGGAGTTGAACCGCTTCCTGGGAAGCTCCATGGCCTCACGAAGCGGTGTCGGTTGCGGACTTCGAGGTTGAAGGATCTCCCGAAGGCTCAGGGGCTTCGGCCACATCCACAAGACAGGCCGCTCGTGACTACATCCAGTAGCGCGGTTCTGCCCCCACTTATCAGCGATGTGCAAACTATGAACTCCGCCTTTCCTGACCCACTGAACTAGAAGAAACCCTTCAGGTAGCGCCTCCTCCGGTGCCAGATGATGTGATGAGGCTCAGAAGTACTGAGCCTTGAAGCCCTTGGGAAGCCCTGGTGTGGCTGGCCTTCCAGCAGCCTTTTCTTGTACGTGGCGGCCCTGTAATGCTACAGCCATCTCTGACAGGCTTAGGGCCAGTCGCATGTGCAGTAAGTCAGGACGGCAGATTTTGCAGGATGATTACATGGTGGTGTTGGTCTCTTAAGAAGTGAGGTGGTGGCTCTGGGGGCTGTAGTCTCTCCATCTTCTGTTCCGCATGAAGCGAAAAGCTCGAAGGCGCTTGGCATGGGTCTATGCATCCGTGCCTGTCGGCCTTTTCACCAGTTTTGTGGCCTGGGCTTGAGTTTTGCACTTGAAGTCCGAAGTACTGAAGAACTCGAAATACAGAAATGCCTCACCCCCCAAACCCAAAACTTGCATCGTTCCCTGAACCCGGCCTGATTGCAAACAAATCCCTGAAACCTTCCAAAGTCGCAGAAACAGCAGACTCAGCAGACCCCAAACCCTAAACCCTACAAGGATCCCTCTCTCGAGCCCGAGGCTCCAGTGATCAGATCCTCCCTTTGTTAAGTGCCCCTCCCCCAGAGAAGCTCAGATGGCAGGTCCGGCTCCGGTCGAGTCGTGAAGCGCAAGCTCACCTTCGCCCCAGCCTCGTCTTGCGGCGGCTTTTTCAAAGGAGAGTCTTGGGCCCTTGAATGTTTCTACGGGGCTGAGGGTGTTGAGGGTTTTACGTTTTCGGGTGCGGGCCCCTTCTTTTCGAAAGGGGCCCAGGGTTTTGTTTTTGAAATTTCTGGATGGGCTTCAAGGCGCTGCAGCCGCTGCAGGCGTTCTGACTCTAGGGACTCTAGTTGCAATTGCCGGGAACAGCCAACCGAGGCGTGAATCTACCGACCATGAATTTCTGCTGAGACACAGAAGGCGGTAGCCGAGATGTGGCGCCACACCGTTGAGGCCGAGGAGTTCTGCACTGCACCGATAAAGTCGCAAAAGAAGGCCCGATGCCGAGGGACGATTCGTGTTTCGACTTGGCTTTGGGCTTGAGTCCCTTTGTTCGTGCTGGTGTGCTCGGCCAAGTCCAGGCAGCTCCTGTGCAGGGGCTTGAGGCTATGTTAAATATGCGATGCCTTGGGTTTGGTAGAAGGGCCCTCTTGCCGCACATCGGCAGACCGATGTGGTCAAGCTGAAGCACATCCCGAAGTGCTTCACTTGCGGCGTGAAGGATGGGCTGGCTTCACGGTCTGTTCTGTGTTTTGCTCGAATCAGGAACCGGAGGCTGTGCATGTTCTGACATGGCCTCACCTGGCTGCCCATGGTGTGCTTTGTGAGAGCGCACGGTAGCGACCCACATGCAGCCACGAAGGCCGATTGATGTGTAAGGCCTTCTGAGTTCCAACTTGAGCCCACAGCGTTCGCAGGACGAACGGCCTTTGCAGGAGTGTGCATGTTGTCCGATGTCGCCACTCAGCTTCGATTTAGAAACCCAGCGGCCGCAACTGTGACGAAGGCTGGGGACGTATCGTCTGAAGATATGATCACGATAACCATGGTCATGATCAAGATGTTCGTCATCATCAGTTCATGCTGACTGTCTTTGCTGCTCTATGTGCCAACGCAACAAAGGCCTGAATCAGAACAGTTGACCCAACTGTTGATTGAGTGTTTGGTGTTATGCATGAAAGAGACTTGACATGTGCAGCTTATAACCTGCAGTTCATAACACAGTTGGGCTCCTCAATATGTGGTGCGGATCCCGGCGGTTCTTTCTCAGACTATTGTCCTGCTGTGGTTTCAGGAATAGAACTTCAAGCCGAGTTGTACGCAGTTCGATCTATGGAGCTTTCGCTCTTGTTTGTGCGGTTCCTCGGCGATTAGTGTAGTAAGTTCTATTATTATCATCGTGTGATTCGAGTTTTAAGCATTTAGTCTGAGTCACTGGCAACAACGCTTAGCGAATACATCGAGGGCAAAATCCTCCACCATGGGAGCCTTGTCCGACCCCCGCGACTCTCATGTTCCAGCTTACGCTCTATCCAACGCAACGGCATCCATCCCAGTCCCCCCCCGGCCCATCGCTGGAACGCCCCAGACTTGCCCTTGGCACTACTGCAGCTCCTGCAGCCACGGGCCCAGACCTGCCGCTTCGGCTTCGGGCTTCCAGTTGAATTGGCAGGTTCTGTTCAATGTGTGGGCTGCAAAATCCAGCTGCTATGGTACTTCATGCTGTGCTTCTTGGTCAGATTCGGTCGAGCGGTAGGATGAAGCCGCTGAGGGTTGCCACTTCACGCTAGGAAAGTTCCGAATCATCAACCGCTTTTCGTGAATGAACCAGGAATCCTCGTGCAGGCAGGGCAGACCTCACCGATGTGAGCTTCAATTAGATCAGCGCACCCCTTGCAGCCAGGGATTGCACTGTCTCAGCTCGATCTTTTATGCTCGAAGTTGATGACGCCCGGACCGTTCACTCTCAAATCCCCGGGCGCCCAATAAATTCCCCGAACCTGCAAAACGCAAAACCTGGCAACCGAGATCTCCACCCCAGCAACATGAGCCCTGAAACCCCGAAGTGTAGATCCCAATCCCTGAAACCCTACGAGAACCCCTCCAACATCCGAAGATCCTGAACTCCCAATGGCCCCGAATCCTCACTTGACCCGCTTGCCAAGGCCGGAGTGCCAGCCAAGCTGGAGGGCGCCTGGGCAGATATGTAGGGATTCTCTCGCAGAGGTGATCGAATGGATGTGACCCGAGCATGGTGGCATCGTAGTTCCAACAACACAGCTGTTTTGTTCCTGGGCAAGTGCGGCTCCAGTGCTGCGGCAAGGCATAGTTTGCTTGGATTGTCTTCAGTGCGGCGGTTTCCAATGTCAGAGTCGTTAGCACAACGACTGAGACGATGATGATGATGATGATGACGATGATGATGATTGTGCATGTTATTATTGCAAACATCCAAGTCTTGATAGTACTATGTCGATGGCGCTTGTGCCATAAGGCTAAAGTTCTCGAAAATATGGATATCATGCAAGTTTGCGAGGATTTCTCCAAATTTCAGGAGTCCTTAGAAGCAGTCGTCTTGAAGCGAGTCAAAGAAGAGCAGCGCAACCGAAACACAAGGGCACCTTGGATTATCATATCGGCGCTCTCCCTGTCTGTCTCTCTGTCTCTCTCTCTTGCGCTTCTCCTCTTTCCTTTCGGACCTTGTCTTCCTGTGTCCCGTGTTGCCAGCATCTCAGGATGCTCATCCACTGCTCGGGAGCCTGGACAGAAGGGAAGCACATTCTGGGAGTTTGAGAATTTCAGCATATTAAAGGGACTCTGGTATAGTACAGGCCCTCTTCAGACGTATCCTTGCCATGAGGATCCTTCACTGAGATACCGTCCAGTTTGGTACCCATCACGAAGTGCTGAAATCTGCAACGATTGTGCTGCCCATTATCGCCATTCTCCATGCCGAGGCCTTGAGTGCCCGACGTCCCTCTGCTACGACTGCTTCCCGCCGGACTTCCGCAGGGCCCAGGGGCTCATGGGGCTTTCAGCGGCCAGAGCTTTGGGGGGGGCTCTCAAAACTTGTGGTGATTAGGGAACTTGGTTCCAGCGGAGATTTGAAGTCTCCAGAGTCTGGGCGGAAGTGGCGATGCGCTGCCATCGGGTTGTTTCGGCCGCGCATTCGCATTGCGTCTTGGTGCGCAGGTCTATCCGCCGGACAGGTTCTGGGATGAGATGAAGAAGCGGGGATGGAATGCGACGCCCGGGGCCTTATGCACGTGGGCCGGGGACGAGGGAGTGTCAAGTTCTTTCTCATTCCCGCAGTCAAATCGACGCTACGCACAAACGGTTGAGCTCTTCACGAGTCTCTGGTCGCTTCAGCCTGGCTTGACTCGCCTTGACTGTTGTCTGCTGGCATTGTGGAGCAGACAGCGTGCTCCCCGCACGGCGACCGGAGAGCAGACCCGAAGTCTTGGCAAGAGCATGTCGATAGCAGACCGTTCCCATGGCAAAGAGCCGCCCTAAGCTTCAACGAGGCCTCAACACTCCAAGAGAGCAACTGAGAGCGGAAGACTCCGAGGCCTGCCAAGATGGCTTTCTTCAAGTGCAACAGCTGCCGGACTTTGGAGGAGCAGCAGAAGCGGCTCCAAATGCGCCCCGCGCGAGCTCTTGAAGACTTGGTGCAGGGCAGCAGAGGTTTGGTCTGATTGTGTGTGGGGCTGGAGGGGTCTGCAGCCGGGGTAGTCGGGTAGTCTTGTGGATGCGGCATTCGAAGATGTAAAGAACCAACGTCCCAAGCCAGGCGAGCGGAAGACCTTGCCGTGCAGCAGGACGGCCAACGCACATCACGCGAGATGTAAGTTCGATGGTCTCTTCTGCCCCACCAAACCCTACAACCCCACAGCCCTAAACCCTACTAAAGCCTATCTTCTAGTAGGGCTGGTCTTTGTCTTCGGCCCAACCCTTCTTGCTGCACGTAAAGCTCTCGAAGATGGGATCTGCTCCCTGGGATAACAAACGGAATGCCCAGATGCATCTTTTCAGCGAACGATTCCCACCGCCCATACTTTTTCTTTTCGAGGAAGCAAGATTCCCATCCCATCAGAAATTTTACGAACTTGTTCTTATCCTATGCACCTCCACCTCCCCATCCTGCGAACCACTTGACGGCCCTGCTCTTGTGGATTCGGTTTTGCGAAATCTGCGTGTCGTGCCTCATGTCATTAGGTGCACCTGCATGGCAAAGCGATGTTTCTGCCCGAGCTCGCAGCTCGCATTTCATGTCTCGAATACCAGTCGGCGCCGAAACTACCTTGATCCAACCTCTTGCTTCCCGTTGTTCTGCGGTTCAGGTGCGTTTGTTTGCAACTTCGTCCGAATTGATGGTTTGATGCACAGCCACCCCAGCCCGAGGGACGCATCGTATCGAGGAGTTCGATCAGAACAACAGCAATGGCAGGAGACCGAACCGACAGGTGTTCCTGGGCTCTTCCATGGGTCCATGAAAACTCCTCCCCTTCTCTCGGCGCTTCAAGGCTCTACCTGTTTCACGTCGTCTCGCGTGATCCAAGAAGCCCTCGTCCGACCTTTGGCCTTAAGCGTAACCGCGAAAGCAATGCTGTCACCCAGACAAATCCACGGATCGGCCCCTCCGCTACAGCCACTACAAAGTGGGAAGTCAAAAGGATGGGATGCAAGAGCTTTGCGGGCAACGTGCGTCTTGAAATCCAGGATGCAGAGAAGAGGGCCGCCCTGGAGGAGAAGCGAAACCTGGCCGCTGTGTGCCTTCGGCATGTTCTGTGTGCCTTGTGGTGCCACGGCCGAGGGAAGCAACGTGCAAAGCGCAAGACTGAAAGCCCAATATGGCGTCCGTGCCAGGAAGAAGCGCAAGATGGATGAAGAGGTGCCGGAGCCCTCTGCATGAAGAGCCGAACAGTTTCGGGGGGAGTTGGGGCAATTTGTTCAAGCTTCCCGATGCGGGTTTTGTAGGCTTTTCCGCTCTCGACCTGCAGGCCCAGCGCCGGATGCAAGAGTACAAAGTGCAGCATCAGCAGCCCGGTTCCCGCTTTGCGAAGCGAGGGGGGGTGCATGCTTTTGAGCCGTGCTAGTCGTGAACTGCTCTATTCCGATGCCCACCGGCCGCGGACGCGCCAAGGAAACCCAAAGGATGTTTGTAACAAATCCATGGGTTTGTTTGCAGCAGTTAAGAGCAGAAGCTGTGCACGGGAGAGGATGTTCCGACTGCCGAGGCAGCGAGTGGCCGACGAGATCAGTCACTGGAGGCCGGGGGGGGGGGCCGGGGGAAGGGGTCTCGATGCTCTTTGGAGCCGTGGCGACTTAGGCCACCGATTTCTGCACTGCGGAAGCCCAAGGCCTTGTAGAGGCCCTAGAGGCCGGGCCATGCCGAGAAGATAAACCCGGCTGGGCCAGGGTGCGCTTGGAGCGCACAGCCGAGAAGCTGTGGCCGAAGCAATTCCGTCGAATCTGGCAGGGTGCCCGGGCGTAGATTTTCCGATTTTCTGGATTTAGGGCTGCTCGGGCGAGGGTTCTGCGTGGTCACACCAGTCTCAGCAGCTCTTTCGCAACCTTTTGCGGCTGGGTCGGTCTGCTTGCTTTTCTTGTGTCAATCATGTTTGCTTTGTCCAAGTGCTCGGTGCAGCTAGCGGCAGCTGGTGGAGCCTAACCCTTTCCTTACAAAACCTCTCGCGAGAATCATAAGCACACCGATCAGCACCTCTCAGACGGTAGTCCGAGCACCGGCAGCAGCCATGGAGTGCGGCGTCACGTGGCTTCTGTGGCTCTGCGGCTGGTGGGGCCTGGGGAAATTCGCGTATGGAGAGCCTGCACCCTACGTGCTCTGCCTCAGCTTGGCCTCGCACTTCCGAATCCCGCCTCCGTCCCTTGGCCTCGAGACACCTTTAATATATCCTCTAATTCTAGGGCTGAAGCGCTTTGGGCTTTCAACCGTTGATTGAGACCAGAGGTTCGGGCAAGTCCCCCCCTTGCTGGATGTGCTGATGACCTACCTCGTTGGCCACAGCACGTTTTACGCCTCGACCTCAGCAAACCGGTTGCGTGTGCTGTGGAAGAGCCCCGACGGCATGTGATGGCAGCATCCATTCATTGTGCACCCATCCTTCATCCCGGAACCCAGCCAGGCCTGCTGTTTTTGTGGCGTCTTCTTCTTCACCTCGCACTGGCGACCTTGCTGGCTTCTCTCCTCTGTGCCTCGGGCGAAGCTTGAAGTAACCTCAGCCAAATCGGCCGAGCTAGGTTTCGTCGTCCTTCCCTGCATTCTGCGTTTCGAGGCGTCCTGCGCAGTGCTCACTGCGCGGCGCTGGCGCGCCCTGTCGCAGCTCGAGTGGCCACCGCAGCCGCGGCCACCCCAGCCCTTGCTGACGCTGCTCCACCCCTACCTCTACTTCTTCTTCTCCGAGGTGCACTACGTGAAGCGAACACCTAGACCTACCGACGCTCATGCACGTCTCGCTTTGAGGTGCCGGGGAAGAAGCCGCAGGGTCCGATCCGCCTCGAGCAGATCCGCCCTTCATCGCTCGAAGCGCCAATCGATGTCTGGTGGCCGGGAGTTCCGGCACCGAGGGATGGATACCCTGTGCTGCGGCTCGGCCCCGGGATAGACCTAATGGCTCCTCGTCCGAAACTCCCTCAAGTCGAAGCTTTGGCCCAGCACAGCTTGGCAATGCGCAGGTTCCTGATCCACGGCGGTGCCTGGCGAGGTGGCCACCGGCGGTGCTCGCCACAGGCACCACTCCTCCAGGCGGAGCCCCATCGTCCCGAAAGTCCTTGACCCGGAGCCCCATGAAGACCAGAAGCTCCCCGGCCCATTCCCACAAACAAAATTCCGAGTCGCGCGTGCAGGCCCTAGCAGCTGCAGGATTCTTGATCGTCAGCTGCGAGTACCGCCGGCGGAGGGGTGCACAATGGCCGGTACAGCTCGAGGACGGGGACCGTACTCCTATCCTGCCTATCCTGCATAGCATCTACGGGCTAATCCCAGGGGTTCCTTTCGATTCAAGCATTCGGCGTATCTCTTCTGGCAGGGGTACTCCTGGGACTTACTGTGGGTCGTCTACAAGCGCAGACTGACGGAGGTTCTCAATGCCTTGAAAAAATCTGAGGTTTTAGTGAGCCAACAAGTCCCGCGCCGTGCAGGCTTTCCCGAAGCCCAGCCGAACAAAATTCCGATGAAGAAAGCCACAACGTAAAGCCTATTTTTGTTGGGGGGAATCCTTGTCCGAGGACTGCAAGGCTGCTCTCGACTGGCTCGAAAAGGAAGGAGCCGCATTGGGCGCTGACTTGCCCATCGCCTCAGATTTTCACAGTGCACAGGGCTTTGCTAGCTGCTAGCAGCCGAGCTGCTCGCCGCAGTAGTGATGAAGGTGATCATGGTTGAGATGACGATCATGGTGGTGATGATGAAGATGAAGATGTAGTAGCGATGGTGGTGATGACGGTGATCGTGACGACAAAGATAATGATGACGGTGACAGGCAGGGTGCGGCTGTGGAAACAATGACGACGAAGATGACAATGATGATGAGGAGGATCAGATAAGGATGCAGATAACGCTGAGGTGGGATGATGCTCACAAGTGCCATCATGGTGTTGCTGCGGCTGATGAAGATGAGCTGGAGGAGGTGGAGGAGGAGGAGCAGCAGGAGCAGGACGCCAATCTTGACAGCGATGCGAGCATGACCATGTCTCTGATCGCGATCGTGCTGCTGTATGACGGGTACTAATGGGATGGCGCTGGAGACGTGACAAAGCTGATGGTGCAACTGAGTTTGCTTGTTTTTGTTCTTGCTCTTGCTCGTGTCCTTGTTCTTGCTTGTTCTTGCTTGTGCTTGCTTGCTCAGGTAAGGGGTTGACTTGTGTCTTGTCTTTTTGCGTTAACTGTGTCTTTTTTTGAGCTATCTGTTTGTGTTTTTCTTAGTTATGGTGATGTCTCAGGAAATGGCTTCCTGTTACCAGGTTTCCGCGTTGTCTGTGTTTTTTCTTTTTTTTTGCGTTGTCTGTGTTTTGAAACATTGCACGTGCACGTGTAAACTTTGTATCAGCCCACAAACACCTGGCTTCACAACGTCCTCGAGTCTTATTCCATTGATGCCACGCAGTCGCGAACACAGTACAACAGCCAGACCTCACTGTAGGAATCCTGCTCGAAACGCTCAGATGCGCGGCAGCGAGGGTTGCGATGATTTGCACGGACATTCCTCAGGAAGGCCATAAGGTCGAGCCAGCTTTGGCGCGGCTCCTCGGGGGACTGCACATGATAAACCAGACCATGCCTCGTGTGGCATGCAAGACATCTCCGACAGGGCTGCATGGTGGCCTGTTGGCGCGCACTTGGGGCATGTTGAAGATATGTGATGAACCGGAATCGCCAAATGAAGGGGTCTGTTTAACATCGGTCTAAATATATGTACATATATACATACATACATACATACATGTATACATACACACACAGATATATATCTATATATATATAATATAGTATACATATATATATATAATACATACATATATGTATATATATATAATGCATACATATATATATATATAATACATACATATATATATATAACATACATATATATTATTTTATATTATGTTATATTATATTATATTATATTATATTATATTATATGATATGATATGATATTATATTATATGTTATATGTTATATGTTATATATTATATATTATATATTATATATTATATATTATATATCATATATCATATATTATATATTATATATTATATATTATATATTATATATTATATATTATATATTATATATGATATATGATATATTATATATTTTTCCCTCTCGCATGGCATATATATAAGATTGTGG
>CAJNJA010081063.1:0-20941 GCA_905231915.1 Symbiodinium necroappetens | reverse complement strand
CCGCAAATGAAACGCGGGCACCAACTTCGAAGACCACGGACCAACAGAAGCGGATCAACAGGGAGCTTGTTGTGGCCGGCAAAAGGAGCAGTCTCGAGGTCCTGAAGGTGGTGCAAAGGAACCTTGGCCAGATGAACGGAGTGAACTTGTCTACGGCCTTCCACCGCATCTCGCGAGGAGTTGAAGAACGGGTGACCGGCTACGGTGTCTTCAGCAGGCTTTTGGAAGTGGCCGAGCGCTACGCCGAGCAGGAACTGGCAAAGCGGGGTTCCTCACTGCCTGCCAACTGCTGCACCATCATCGCCTCAGCAAGAGGCGATGATGGTGCAGAAGTTGGCAGGCAGTGAGGACCTTTTTGGGCTAAAATATCCCTACCATTATTGAAATTGAAAGGTTTACCTTTTTGGGGCTAGGATACTCAGCCCCTAAGCGCTCTTTGCCAAGCTGGCGGCCATCGCCACCCCGCAGCTCCGGAGCTGCCAGGTCTATGAGGTCACGAATTTGCTTTGGGCCTTCGCAGAGTTCTACAAGTACGAGCAGGACACTGCAAACGGTGTGGTCTCAGAGCTGCGGGCTTTGTTGGATGCCGTGGCAGAGGTGTTCAGCGGACGAAGGCCTGGCGACTTCAAGGTGCAAGTCCTCACCTCGGCCCTCATGTCCGTGAGCGCTCTCCCTTGGAACCCGAGCTTCTCCAGCACCTGGCTCCTCAACAGCAGCTTCCAGGAGCTCTCCTCACGCTGGGGGGAGCTGGAACTCGAGGGCCAGGCGCAGGTCGCCGTGGCACTCGAGCGCCTGCAGGTGAAGCGTGCCCCCTTCTTCGACAGCCTCCTACGCAGCGCCGGCCAGGAGTTTCCAGCCGTGAAGATCTCGCTGGAAGCTCGTTTGCTGAGCCGAGCCCGTTGATTGAAAGAGCATCGTAGCGCTGATACGAGAGAGGGGCCACTTGCCGAGACTTGAAGAGCCTGGCGTGTGCAGCCATGAGCTGTTTCTAAATGATCTTGAATGCCTCGGCACATTTTTTTGCCACTGTTGGTGGCAGCCTTTCCACATTCCCGAGCTCGTGCACCAACTGCGCGTTCCAATAAACGAGTATGATACATCATGATACATTCGATTTAGTTGGATCTTTGTCTTGGAGACTGCGTTGCACCCTGAACAGTCTGAACATCCATCAAGGCTTAAGCTAGCCTGGAGGGGTTGTGCAAAGCGTCGCCATTCAAATGATCCGCCTGCCATCATCGTACATCATGGCCTAATCCTGCACATTCTTCTCTTCTTCTTGTAGCCGTCGGGGCTTCAAGCAGACCTTCGCAGCACGACCTACAATCGAGATGCTCTCGCCTGTCTTGCAAACGGTGCTGGTGTAAAGCGAAAATGTACCTCGCGTGCAGGTGGAGGGCATCACTGTTTGAAGCAGGGCATGCTGCGAATCAATACCAAGCACAGATTCCCCACGCTTGAGCAGGGCCCCATCGCAGTCGAAGCATCCCAAAGTCCTACAGGCTCTCGGTATTGCAGCACGTGGTGTTCTTCCGGCTCTCGCCCTCTGGGGATTAGTATTCTATCCGTCATGAGATGACCACAAACCAGACAGAGCTTGCAGCAAAAAGGTGCGCCAAGCCTCAGACAAGTTTGCCTAAACCCGAAACCCTAAACCCTAAACCCTGCATGCCGTGCACGCCTGAGCTGTCCGGAGCCTGTTTGCTTCGCAGGTGGTGGGCATCCGGGCAGCGGTGAAGCGGTTGTCCTTGTTGGTCTTGCCACCGCAACTCCCATATGGGTATTGCAGGTCTGTAACAGGCTTTTGCATGGTGACCTTTAGCATCGCCGCGTGAATGCCTTGGAAAAGACATCGCAGCACTCAAGGCGTTCAGAAGGAGAACGAGCCTTTGGTCGCTTGTCTGTATGACATGCTCCGCCACAAGTGTCGTCATCGTCTTCATCATCATCATGATCGTGGTCATATTGATCATCATCATCATGATCATCTTCATGATCGTCATCATCATCACCATCACCACCATAATGATGATCATCACATCATGATGATCATCATCACCATCAGCACCATCATCGTCTTCCTCCTCCTCATGAGCATGATCATGACGATGATGATCGTCATCATCATGATCATCATCCTCATCACCGTCGCCATCCCCATCCCCATCCCCATCGCCGTCGCCATCGCCATCGCCATCGCCGCCACCATTACCACCACCAGCAGCACCACCAGCACCACAATCGTCACCGTTATATCGCGAGCATCAGCGTAACCATGATTAGCAACACCCAGCCATAAGCGACAATAATCCTCAGAATCACGTATATCTTGCTCATCATTTCCAATGCCGTCGTCATTGCGCAGTTCATATTGTCATCATCACCACCATAATCACCACTGCTTCGACAAGATGGGTATCTTGTCATTGCCCCGCGCCTCCTTCCAGACAAGTCTTAAGTGGCTTCGTGTGGAGAACGTTGCAGATACGCGACTCGGTGCCTTCTAAATAGATTGAGCAAGACGTTTTTCCCGTTGTTGATGCCGGGATCCTCAATGCTTTCAGGACCTTCAGCTGTAGGATTGGGAGACGTAGCAGCCAGGCATACAACTAGCTGGTAATTACCATGTCTATATATTTTTTATATGTACTCTCTCGCTCTCATTCTCTCTCTCTCTCTCTCTCTCTCTCTCTCTCTCTCTATGTATGAATATAGGCGTAAATAGACATGCACATGTTACGTTAAAACATAAACATGAACTTGACCACAAATACAATCATCAATACAACTGTAAATATGTATATATGTGTAAATCCAACTATACATGCAAATATAGATACAAACATACGTGTAAACATGCATGTAAATATAAATATCAACAGAAAGTATCACTATACATATACGTGTAAACATTTATGTAGATATACGCATCAATGAGCAGCTTCTTCACGTGAACAAATAAGGAAGCAGATTCGCAAATAAATACATACGTACATACACACATACATACACACATGTATGCATGTCTGCATGAATGTATGTATGTAATTACGTACAGATGTATGTATTTACATACATTTGTGTATGTATATGTATTAGAAAATATCTGTATACCTGTATGTGTGTATTAAGTGTGTACCTCTGTATGCATGTATGTATGTATGTATGTATGTATGTATGTACGTATGTATGTACGTATGTATGTACACATGTTTCTGATGTGTATGACTACACACAAGCCTGGCGCCACACAGGTTTTCGGCTGGAAGAGTGTAGCAGTCCAGAAGCCAACATGAGAGGATTTGCAACTTCGAGCTTTCACTCAGGCACGCTGCCTCCGACCTGCTATCCATGAACATTGGGTTTCGTAGAGCATGTCTGCCTCACCGACGGTCGTATGAAGAGTTTGGGTTTCTGCACAGATAAGATCGCCAAGTCTATGCAAGGGAGTCGAGGACCGATCCGTGCTCTCTCGAAGCTCTTGCAGCCACTCTACCGCACCCATAATCTGCATCGTCCGGCTGGCTTTTTGGGTTGTGGTTTAGGCCCAGAGTCTAGAGTGCAGAAACAAAGTTCTTGGTTTCAAGACAAGAGCAAGGGAACCATTGACAAGCCTTGCCATGGCTTCGGTGTCCAAGCCTGCGACAAACATCGAGGAGATATTCCAGAGCCCTGTAGGGCCCCGGCAAAAGAAAGATCCAAGCGGTAAAACCAGACTGATCCCTAAACCCTAAACCAAAGCATGCTCAACTTCTCCCTTGGAAGTCGTCAACATCCTGACCACGGCAAGGCTGCACCAAAAGCATGGAGTTGAGCCAGAGTCCCTGAATCCTGAAATGTAAGCCATACCTATAGTCTATATTGTAGTTCCTGTTTTGGTTTAACCAATTTTATATTAAGGATTCCAAAAGGTAACCCTCAAAAAGGAACTACAAGGGAGACTAGAGGTAGTGTGAATGGCTCCCCCCTCTTGAAGCTTACACGGAGGCTTTCAGGAAGAGAGGCAAGGCCCTCAACCCAAAAAATCCCTCCACCCTAAACCGTTAAACCCCAAATCCTCCGCCCTAAACCCTAACCCCAAAGGCCTTAAGCCCGGAAAGCCCCGAAAGCCCTGAACCGCAGGAGTTTCTCTGGAACATCCATACGGCGCTTGCCGCAGCTGAAGGTGGCTCATGTAGAAGCCTAGAGAAGGATTTAGGGTTTAGGGTTTCGGGTTTAGGGTTAAGGATGTTGGTTTAGGGTTGAGGGTTCAGGATTCCAGGATTTTGGTTTAGGGTTTAGGGTTCAGCAGCTCCGGATCGAGCAGTCTCTAGTCGAGCTCGCTATTTCGAACCCAGAAAAATACCCACCCACCCAGGAACCCTCAACATTGAGAAGCCAAATATTTTATTAATCCCAGAGCTTGGATCCTATAAACCTTTAAACCTACATCCTGAACCCTTAAGCCCTACGAGAAAAACTTAAAACCTCATGAACCCTATGATACAACAACAGAAGAACCTTAAACCCTATGATACGAACCTAGGCCCTCAACCCTAAGCCAAACACCGAACATCGCAATTTTCTCCCGAATGGTCGCGGGAACACCGAAAAACCGCAATTTTCGCACGAAGCTTCGTGAGAATCTGGCAATTTCGCCGGCTTCGTGAGATTTTGGCGATTTCTTTTGCGAGTAGAAATCGCAGATTCTCACGAAGGGCCCAAAATCACCAGATTCTCACGAAGCGTCGTGAGAATTTGGCGAAAAACACGAACATCGCCATTTTCTCACGAATGAGTTAAGGTTTAAATACGGATGTTACAGAGTGTTTAGGGTTTAGGGTACAAATCTTCTTCCTCAAGCAGGGTGTAGGGGTTGATACGGGGGTTCCTTGAAAGGGTTCTGTAAGGGTTGTACGGGCGGAATTACCTTCCTCAGGGTTCCTTATGACCGTCAACTTACAGCAAGGCTCCAGTGTTACCTCGTGTCTGGGTTCGGGGGTTGGAATCTGGGGGTGTGTGGTTGCGAGCATAGGGTTGCCTTCGGCTCTCATGACACCAAAGTCCCAGTGAAGCTATGTTCTCCTCAGCAGTAGATAGCCGAGCTGCTGGCAGCCGATTCTTGTGGTCTATGTGAACTAGAGGCATCGAGTTGATGAACTACAAACGTGCGCGCTGATGTCGCCCGGGACCGCACGCTGTAGCCTACCTACCTACCTACCTACCTACCTACCGACCTACATACATACATACATACATACATACATACATGGTACCCCCCTCCCCCCCCCATGAACTACCGACCCTTGTTTTGTGTCGTAAATCCTGGCTTAAACCAGTTTTTCCGGCAGGTCCTGATTCCGTATCTATGAAAGACTGCCAAATGTTGGGCAGGATAGCCAACTTTTTGCTAAGGAAAACCAAAAGATCTGCTTGGAGTCTGGCCGTAGAGTTTCCCCCAAGATTGGTTTTTTTGCAATGTTTTTTTTGGTTTTCCCTAGGAAAAGTTGGTTCTCGATCCACCAAAACCAGTTTTTTCTAGGAAAGTTGTTGGTATTTCACTCCAAGACTAGATTTTTCCTAGCAAAGCGTGCGTATTTCATTTGTTGTTTGTGCGCGTTACGAATTAGTTTTGCCGATAAAGTTCGCCGAGTGTCATTATCATTGGGATTCGATTTCGCTTAGCATTAATCTATACAGTAGGCAATAGCCAGGACATCGTTCGGATGAGTTTCGGCTAAATAGGGCGCTACTACTGCAGGTTTATCACAGACCAGGACCCAGGATATCAGGGTCATCACAGGCACCACTACGATTTCTTGTAGTTGACTAACTTTGTAACTTGAATATCAGAAACATCGGGGTCAGATTATGGGTGGTACTAAGCCTACCGTGGATGGCCTTGGGGCTGTTGTCAGAGCGAATACCATTGACATAAGGGCGAATGACAAGGATAGTGTTAGGGTTGGTGTTGTTTGGGATCAGGAGTCAATTAGCGATCTTCGTCATTACGTTGGTATCTAGTACAGGTTTAACCTTAGGGTTAGCATGTGCATATACACACATAAATGTACATACACGCATACGGGCAAGTCCGACAACAAGTCCGAGATGATCATATGCCACAATGAGAAAGGGGGTGCAGTATACAATATGATGAGGTAAAGAAACAAATGCAGGTATCATCCCGAAAAGTCTAAGGGCCATCATTTGGGCAACACCAGAGCGAAGACAGCAAGGATCGTGGGTCTTAATGGGTATCGTTTTGTGCAGTTTAACATTTGCATGATTGTGACGGATACCGTTGAAGTAACTGTTAAGCACGTACGTAGATTACCTGTATTCATATTAACATTCAAATTAGCAGTAAGTCGTATTAGGGATGCCATGACTTTGAACTTCGGGACTTGAATGCTCGTGCTAGGGATCCCGCAGCTACATCTGGATTAATTGGTTTGTTGATGAGGCCAATGGTCGGGGTTTCTTCTCTTAAAGCCATTATTTGGGTTGTTGTTGAAGGAAGTATCCGGTACAGTACGAAGGTTACCAATGACAAGGCCTATGGTCATACTAAGTTTGTAATGCGTTTTTTAGAGAATGCCTTCGACGGGTAAACGTGTCTACACCGCAGACATCGTATGTTAGCCACTGCGACATCACACATGTAGTGACACATACATACATCTCTTGGTCTCCCTCTCTCGCTCTCTCTCGCTCTCTCTCTCTCTCTCTCTCTCTCTCTCTCTCTCTTTATATATATATATATGCATATGCTAGTATATGTACATATCAATTATATATACATATATACACACACATGTATATATGTGATGCATGCATGTATGTTTGTATGTTTGTCGATAGGCAGGCAGCCAGCCAGGGAGGGAGGGAGGGAGTTAGGTAGGCAGATATGTACGTATATATGTAGAAAGGCATGCATGCGTGCATTGGCGGATGAATGTATGTAAGGGCTCTGGCTTACAAGTCTTCACATACCTTTATATTGTGTGTTATCTCGTTGTCGAAACCCTACAGCTTCAACAGGTTGTTACTCTTCTGCATGTTGCATATGATGTCGAAAGAGTCAACACCGATGCGGTCCAGCCCATACCCCATTGCTACCCTACGCCCTAAACCCTATCAGAATCTCGAACGGATTAGGCCCCTAAGCCGTGGGGCTCAGAGCTTGAGATTCTGATAGATAGGACGTGGGACTCCTCGAACCCCCCAGGGCCGCAAAGCTTACGGGCCCCTAGAAGCATTGAGCAGCTACCACCCTTTGGTCTTGAAACTAAATTATCTTTAGAGCTTGAACTGAGTCTCTGAACTTCGAACCCCTTCTCTTTATGGTTCATATTAATGTATACCTCAGAGCCCCTTATAAAACACGGCATGTGGCTTACCGAAGCCTTATCGAAGGATGAGGAAGAGTTGGGTCTCAGTGCCATAAAAAAGGTCCCCACGTGTGAGATCTCCTGAAGCAGTCGAGATCTTTGTTGGACATGCTTACACAAAAGTTCCTATCGTTTAAGGAAATTTGGGCTTCCTTCTTGGGGTCCCCTATGTTCTGATATCGAGGGTCCTACTGCTTACGATTCTAGGTTAGGGTCCCCCATTTTCAGGGCCTCAAGTTTGTCAAACCTGCACGAATCCCTTTATCTCCCGTAGACAAGACTCCCAGTAAAGGCCCTTAGAACCCGATTTTATCTTTATTTTGGATTCAATGCCAGGTCCGATTGAGTTGGCGAACTTAAAGGATCATTACCTCAAGCACCACGGCCACAAGCGGCCTGGCTGGCCTTAAAGGAGCTCGGAGTTTTCAGTACAAAGGGCCCCTCCGCCCTAAACGTTACATGCAAATTCAGGGTGGAGTTCGATGTGTGCTGCTACCAGGGTCGGGGTGCATCCTTAACCCTAAACCCTAAACCCTAAACTGAGCCTCCACCGGCTTGCACTTGGCAGAGTGGCCAAAGTCGTGCCATAGTAACTGCACTACGGAGCACGGAGCAGGGTTTTCTGTCAGTGAGACAGCAGCAATGAGGGTTGATGTTGATGTCGCGAGTCTTGCAATATGATGTCGTGGTCATTCAAAAGTGACGGCATGAGGTGCAGTCTGAAACTCTGGTTTTGTCTCGCCGTGTTCACTCTGTTGTTGAGTGACCTTGATTGATGCTACAGCAGTTTTTTTGACTTTGAGCTCTAGCACTGAAAAGAACAGTTCTTCCTACCTGCACTGCCAGTGTTCCGACGACTGCCCAAGCTCTTCTTGTGCTGTAAAGTGTTTCCGCGGATTCAGGTTGGGCCTATTGTCAGCTCGCAAATTTCTGGCAGTCATGGTGACACAGTAGCATTCGCATCTTCGGTCTGAGTTGATACTCAGCTTTATCGCCAAGAGAGTTGCAAGTACTCCAAGACCACCTACATCACTACTACAATCATAATCACCATCATGGTCATCGTCATCGCCGTAACCATCGTCCACCACCACCACCACCAGCATCATCAACAACAACAGCATCATCCTCATCATCATAAACACCAGCTTCATATCGTTGCTGCCGTGGCAGGCAATGTGAGCATGCAGATATCCACAAGGTTGCTTGAACAGCAAAGCTCAGCAAACGCAACAGTTCCGTGACCCTGAACTCTCAACATCTTAGCTAGTCTTAACTTCACGTCCTGGAGAATTAAGAGCAGTCTCTGAACCTGGGTTCCTTCTCAGCTCCAACCCCGCAGCTCCGAACCTCAGCTTCGACTTCAGGTGTGACATGAGGCGGGGTTAGGAAGTCTGCTGTGTAGCCTACCCATGTACGCCGAGGGTTCAGGTCCAAACCCTAAATCCTGAGTCCTACTCCCGAAAGCCTTCTTCAAACCCTGAACCCTGAACTCGACACCCTAGTCCCCAGACCCTAAACCACTGAACCCTGAGGTGCAACATAGAGCGGTTCCTTGTGGTCGGTGAGGGAGGCCTTGGCGCAACACTCAGGAGGCCACTTGACGTCTGTGGAAGCTGTTCTCTGTTGTTTTTTTTCTTTTTCGGGTTTTGCGGTTTGGGGCTTCGGTTTTTGGGGATTGAGGGCGCTTCATGGCTTCTGGTATTGGGCGAAAGTGTTGGTTCAAGGCCTGAAGGCCCCCGGACAAACCAGTGAAGGCCATTGTTTGAGCAATCTTTCTTGAGACCCGGGGTATTTGCGGGCTGGGGGCCTTTGGGTTTCCTGTCTAGGGGTGAGGGTTCAGGGAGAAGGGGTCCCGGGTGTATGGATGAGGGAGCCCCGACAAACGAAGCTGAAGAGGATCCCTCACATTGTCAAAATCTCCGCGGAGTCCGGCACCCCGGTCGTGCAAGCCACGCAGCCGGCAGGCGGGAGGAGAGATGGGCTCTGTCGGAGCAATTGCTGAGATTTCTCGAATGTGCACGCGCGTGTAAGTATACATGCGTTGTATAATAAATAGACGGACAAACGAAGCGCGAGGTCAATATGCGTATGTATATAAGTATGTGGCACCCTTCTTGATTTGCCCCACCCGAAAAAGGGGGAACTACCCCGAAGAATGTGCTTCAAAGTTTCGTTTGGGATTCGTTTCGTATACTATATGAGAGTGCATTTTCTGCAATGTGTTATATTACAGTAGCTTATGTTATGTTATATTGCGCTACATTGCATTACATTAGCTTATGTTATGCTATATCATATGACTTGGTATTATGTTATTCCATATTTCTTCATGTTCTATTACATTTTATCACCTTGTAGCATGTTGTGTTATGCCATGTTGTATACCAAAATCCCGCACAATATTTCCATAGTATATTACTTTATGTTTCTATATTAAGATACCGTATTACACTGTACTTTATTATATGAATGACATAATGTGATATGATTCTATGTTACACCATATTCTGTTCTATCCTAAATCTATTCTATCAAGTTATATCATATGAAATTCTTTTTCAATAATATTATGTTCTATTATGTTGCAAAATGTTATGTTATGTTATGTTATGTTATGCAAAATAATAGGCTGTCATACAGTATGGTACGGTATAGTGTAATGAATATACGATTCGACTGTGAGATATGATCTGTTATACTTATACATATATCATTGTTTTGCTATTACTGTGCTGTATTATTATTATTAGTATTATTACTACTATTATCATTATTGTTTATTGTTCTTCTTCTTATTATTATAATTATTACATGTGTGTGTGTATGTATATATATGTATATATATATATATATATTTGTTCACATTGTATATTAAGTATTATGCAGTAACTACGAAATTATATGATACATACTTTATACGATGTATATACTATGTGTTTTCTATTGTACATTAGGTTTTATAAGCTGTACATTATATGTTTTACAGTTTATACTATATATTAGATGCCATATATTATGTACTTTATATTTTACATATGTAGGGTTTAGGCTTCAAGTTGTGGTTCTTTGGCCTCAGAGCCGTAGATCCACTTCCCGAATGTTACCCTGACCATTGCGAGACTGCAGAAGGAGGGAAGCGAAACAGATACACGCACACACACACACACGTAAACTATTAAATAAATGCATGGCGAGTGTTTAAATCGAGCAAATAGATACGTAGATAAACTCTAAGTAAATCAGCAAACACATAAATAGACAAATCCAGTCTATTAGATAGAATACATAGATAGGTAGGTAGATAGATAGAGACTCAGACCCCGGGATATGCCGGTTCGGGGCTTGCAGTTGAAGCCAGAACACAAAGCATCAGGGGGTGGCCACAGTACCCGAAACAGCCCCCAGCTGCAAGCGTTCACTCCGCCTCGCAGACATCGATCGAGCGCGGCTCATCGAAGAGGACATGCAGAAACCGGGAGGGAGGTTAAAGGCATCCTAAGTTCAGGTTGTTTCACAGTGGTTCGGGGCTTGATCTGTTTTGGCAGATGCATATGGGTTGCAGGTTTGGCGGAGATCTTGGCGGCTTCCAGTCTCTTGCTTTGGTGAAGTCCCTTTCATGGCTGAGGAGGGGCTTAGCGAAGAGTAGCCTTTTTTTAGTTGTAAGTGAGGATAGGGGGGCATTTGCAGAGGATCTTGTCTCTCTGCGGCTGCGCTGTAAAGTTCGGGGGAGGGGCTAGGATCGCAAAGCCTCCGCTCCAAGAAGCCCTGAAACAAACATTCAGACAGCCGCGAACCCTGCATAAATCGCAGGGATGCAGGGTTTGTAGAGCTCTCTATGGGTTTGTGGCT
Source organism: Symbiodinium necroappetens (assembly GCA_905231915.1). Classification (NCBI taxonomy): domain Eukaryota; class Dinophyceae; order Suessiales; family Symbiodiniaceae; genus Symbiodinium; species Symbiodinium necroappetens. The sequence goes on along the minus strand of CAJNJA010081063.1, from coordinate 9,716 downwards.
TCCAGTTTCCTGCGTTTTTTGTGGTCCGTTACTGTGGCACTCGGCACACCGGCGACTGGATCAGTGCTCGGGTTGCAGGTGGCTTGCAATGCTGCACGTTTCCCGTCGCGATGCGGTGGAGTATTTAGGGTTTAGGCGTTTAGAGTTTAGGGTTTAGGGTTTAGGGTAGTATTGTCAGGCGAGTCGGCTGAGGTTTCGGAGTCTCACGGAAGGCAAAAAGATCCAACTCCTAGAGTTCGTTGATGTGACTGTGAGCACCTGGCTACTGAAGGGGACTCCCGTTTCGGATATACCTATAGTCTCCATTGTAGTTCCTTCTTTTGGTTTAACCAATTCTCTATTAAGGATCCTAAAAGGTAACCCCAAAAAGGAACTACAACGGAGACTACAGGTAGTCTATAGCTTCTGGAAGCTTCGAATAGGGCTTCGGGGATGGTCCACTTTTTCGATGGGAGGGACTCCATGAGTTGGTTGGCAAAGCTCCTGGTTGCAGTGGAGGGTTAGGGTTCAGGGTTTGGGGTTTAGGGTTTGGGGTTTAGGGTTTGGGGTTTAGGGTTTAGGGTTTTTTTGGAAGACCTTCTGCGACACGAAGCAGCAATGTAACACGAACCACAGAGCCCCCACCCGCAAGGACAAGAAGTATCGGCGTGAGATTGCCACGCGAAACGCTGCGAAGGCCAGCTGAGACAAGCAGCAGTTCTCCCATTCCGAGCCCCCAGAACAAAGTCCCCAAGCTCCTGCCCAATAGACCCTATACTAAACCCGAAACCCCAACACCCCTAAACCCCAACACCCCAAAACCCCAAAACCCCTAAAACCCTTAAAGCCCTTAAATAACCCTAGAATCCCGTCCCTAAACCCCTCCAGCCCCTAAAATCCCTAAACCCCTGATGCCCGAAAGCCAACACCAGGCCGCAGCCGCCGGGACCTCCAAGGCGAAGGCCAATGCCTCAGTTCCTGGGTAGTATTAAGCGGGTTTAGGGTTTGGGTTTTGGGGTTTGGGGCTTGGGGTTTAGGGTTTAGCGTTTAGGGAAGCCCCAATAAGGGGGACCCTTCTGAACCCTACTTCTGACTCTCTTAACAGGGACCTTATTGAGAGGGTCTCGATCCCCAAGGGGTCCCCCTAACCCCCTCTCCCATCAGTTTGCTTCTCTGCTTCGCACCGTTGGGTTGGGGTTTAGGGTTTAGGGCCTCGTTCTGCTAAACTGATTTCAGACTTTTAAGTTTGGGGTTCTAGGGTTTTTAGGGCTTAGGGTTTAGGGATGGTAAAAAGGCTTCTCAGAAGGGCTGTTTTTAGGTGGGACCTCGGCTTGTAGCTGACAAAAGTGATGGCCGATGTCAGAATTGGCTTCCCTCTAGGCTGCGGCAGCCGACAGCGGCGCAGAGCACAAAAAGAACGACAGACTCGCGCAGAACCCTAAACCCTAAACCCTAAATCCTAAACCCTAAACCCTAAACCCAAATTGGGTACCTCGATAGGCAGACAAGACTGGCCCTAGGCCGTTTTTTTGGGACTTTATACGAATTTATAGGGGTACCTTATTTTGGGGGTCCTTTATATAATAAGGATCCTATTATTTAGGGTACTATATTTGGGTACCTTATTTTGGGGGTCCTTTATAATAAGGATCTTACTATTTAGGGTACGATGTTAGGGTCCCCTATATAGAGATGTCGGTCGATTGATCTAGGTAGCAAGGCACAAGCACATACCAAGCATCTGCATGTAAACATGGCCGGCCGCGCATACGCATGCATGCGACAGTGAGGGCCAGGGTATCGTAGGATCGGGGTCCCCGCAATATCCTCGGCAGCTAAGGCTGAGGTAGAACCCTGAACCATGGGTCGTGGCAGCTAGGTCGTGGACAGTAATAAGAAGTAGTAAGACATGGTTATGCCTTTTGCAGGCTTAGTGGTTGCTTCATCCTTGCCTGCTTCCGGTTAGGGCCAGACGTCGCTCCATCCTTGCTGTCGCAGCAGTCGTCGGCAATTTCATCCTGCACGCCCCACACCCTACCCATAGGCCCCTAAGTAGTTCCGTTTTGGGATTACCTTATAGGATTCTAAATATAAACCACAAAAAGGAACTACTTAGGGGCCTATGGCTAAACCCAAAGCCACGAATTCCCCGGCTACTTTAATTGCAGTGAGGCAGCACCGCCTTCGAAGGCGGCACCTGCAGCGGGCCCTGCAGAGGCCGGCAACAAGCTCGGAGGTTTGTGGGGTGCCTTCGCTCAGCTGGAAGGGGCCCCTAGCATCCTATGAAGGGAAGGGGTGCAGAACGGGTGAGAGAACCGTTGCGGAGCCTTGTCCTGCTGCACCATGCAACTTGAAGCACTTTGCATGCGAGGCCGGGAAATTCATTGGGGGGAAAGGGAGTCACAGGCTCCGCGGTTGCGAACCTTTGGGAGCTTAAACGTAGTGCCCCAGACATGTTCCGAACCCATCGTGCCGAGACTTGCTGAATGGCTTCAGCCGGAAACTTGTTCAGGTGGGCTTATTGCTCCACAGGGTTTAGGGTTTAGGGTTTAGGGCTTAGGGTTTAGGGTTTATGTAGAGGCAGAGGTCGTAAATGGCATCAAATCCCACTTCCAACCAGCCAGATACTGCCGAAGTCTTGAACTGAGTCGGACCCGTAACTAACCTTTGCGGCAGAAGCCGTAAGCCTTCTAAACCCTGAGTCTGTCTAGCAAAGTCCTTGAACCCCCAGAACCCTGAAGCCCTAAACCCTAAACCCTAAAGCCCAAAACCCTGTAGCCTTTATCAGTCTCCTGGATCCCCGTTTTCCCCGTCCTGCGCTCGAGGGCAAGCGGCCCGCCGAGAGCGAAGCAAACGCGGAGAACAAGAAGCCAAGGCAAAAGGGTGGGGGGGTTCGAGTCTCTAAACCGAGGTGGAGGGGGTTAGACGCAGAATTCAGGGTGTCGTCAAGTTCACAGTGCCGTTTATGGTTGCCCAAGTTTGGGTGTTGAGGTTTTGAAGGGCTGGGGTTGTGGCTTGAGGTTTGGATTGCAGGGTTGAATTAAGTAAAGGTTTTAAGGGCTTGGGGTTCAGCATTCAGTGGTTTAAAGGGGTTCAAGATTTCGCCGTTCAGGGTTTAATAAAAGGGGCTACGCATTGTTTGGTGCTTGGAGTTTGGAGTTCAAGGTCGGGGATTGGGATTCAGCTTCTCGGAGTTCGAAATTTTCCACGCGAATGTTGACTTTATTTCAAAACCCTTTCTTCCCCTTCCCACTCGATTGTTTTCAGGCCCCGGCAGGGGAGATTGACTATAAAGGGAGGGGGGGGGGGTCCCAGTGCTACTACGCTCGCTGACCCTCTCTTAGGAGCCAGGACGGGGTTCTTATCAGAGTTTCCGGGGTCGAGTTTTATAATTAAAAACCTTGTGGAAGCTCACTGTTTTTAATTAAAAACAGTTTTTTTTTTTAATTGGGGGGGGGGGCCTGGGTTGGATACTTGAGTTCCCGGGATCGAGTCTTGTGATTGAGAGGGGGGTTTCTGAAAATGAGGGTATAAACTTATTCAACAAGGGCGCGCCGAACCCAAGAGAGAGAGGGGGCGGCCTCTTGGTTTCGTGGTCTGGGTTCAGGTTGGATGAGGGCTTGGGCTTAGGGCTTTTAGGGGTTTAGGCCTGAAGTCTGTAGATCCCACACGGGCCTCAGCTTGCACAGACACCGCAAGCCTTTCTGGCACTAAGACCCTTCTCGTTTGAGTTGCGTAGAGTGCCGCTAGGATTGCTGCGGTGTTGGGTTTCCAATATGGATTCTGTATATTGGGAATCCTTGCCTGCCTTTTTTTGGATGGCTGCTCTCCACCAGCAATGAGAATTGCTGCGCCACAATGCACCAGAAAGGCAGAGCCGGAATGACAATCTTATGCTCTCATGATGATTTCATGCCGCGAAGGTGTAAGAGCTCATGGTGGCTACAATGGTGATTGAGGTTTACCCTAAACCCTAAAGCGGGTGTTCTCGAGGGTCGGAGTTGGGGTTTACCTGCAGGAATGATGCGGAGGTGGAGACGCTGGCGAAGATGTTGATCCAGGCTCTTCAGAGCCGGGGCAGTACTCCCAAAAGCCTTTAAACCCTAAACCCTCGAGGGCTTGTTATTTCTCATGCAATGTGTCTGTCGAAATGCAATCCGATCCTTGGGAGTCTTCCGCCTTTACTCAAGCTTCCACATGGTTCGAAGCGAAGAGTTCTTAGAGAAAGGTTTTGCAAAGGCTCGACTTTAGAGGCCTGTGTAATTACCAACACAAGTCTTTAAGGTTCCGTATGCTTCATTACATTACAGCACATATTATCCAACAAAACCCCAAAAACTGATCAGTAAGGCCCTATAGCCCTAAACCCCTAAACCCTAAAGCCCTAAACCCTATAAGCCTAAACCCGCCGATTGTAACGGTTTGCTAGGGGCTCCATAAGCTGCGGACTGAGGCTCGGAGGCTTTGATTCCGAAGCCGACGCCTCGCAACTTGAACCCTCGCTAGTTTCACGCCTCCTGCTGCGTCATATAAATAAACGAATAAGTAGGTAGATAGGTAAGCAAGTAAATAGCTAGATAGCTGGATAGAGAGGTAAATAGTTGATAGATAGATAGATAGATAGATAGATAGATTTGTTCGTCTTACTCCTGGACATGCGAAGGTCATCTCTGGACCGGGAGTGCTGTGATCCGTGGTTTGCTTTTGTATGTTGAGTCAGGGCCTGTTTCTTGAGAGTTGCTTGGGCAAGTCACAGCACTGAGTTGTTGGGCTTCAGGTTTCGGAGTGTTTAGGGTCTATTGTCGTGAGGTTTAGGGTGCTTTACGCCTCTCAGCCAGACCCTCTGCCAGGGTGTGGTGAGGGTCTTGCAGAATCGTGCCAAGACGAACAAGGGAGCCTGCATCTTAGCCATGTGCCGGTCTTCGTTTGGAGGCGGACCCCAAACCCTAAACCCCATAAACCCCAAACCCCATAAACCCCAAACCCCATAAACCCTAAAAGCCCTATAAATCCTAAAAACCCTGTAGCCCCTAAACCCTACCCTACAAGCCCTAAGCCCTAAGCCCAAGGAGAAGAAGTTGTGAAGGGATTCCCAAAACATAGTCTGGATTTGGGGTTGTCGAGACCCGGGGGGGCTCAGGGATTCGGATCGGGTGCTGAGCCTTTGAGAGGAGATGGACCACCCACAGACTTTCAGGGTTTAGGGTTTAGGGTTTAGGGTTACTGCTTCGGTTACACCTACTCTCAATCTCATAACTAGTGAACGTGCTAGAGTCATTACTAGCATGATGATCATGAGCATTGCAGTCACTTCCGGCACGGAAATTCGCCGGTGTACAGAAACTCTGCTAAAGCAGTGCACGAAGACCACGGCGACTGCCACGACGACGACGACTACTACTACCACTGTTGCGAGTGGTGGTGCTGCTACTGCTCCTCTATTTCTACTTCTGCTTCTGCTTCGCTACTGCTACCGCTACCGCTGCGCGTCCTGCTACCGCTACTTGTACAGCTACTGCAAGCACTGTTACTGCTGCGGCTACTACAACTACTACGGCGACGACGACTACTACTGCTACTGATGCTGCAGCTACTAGTGCTACTGCTACTGCGCTACTGCTACTGTGCTACTGCTACTGTGCTACTGCTACTGTGCTGCTGCTACTGCGCTGCTGCTACTGCGCTGTTGCTACTGCTACTGCTACGGCTAGAGCTACTGTTGCTGCTACTGCTACTCCAACCACTACGAGGGTAATTAGTTAGCCAGTACTTCTATTCAGTACGACATCTACTACCACCTCCACTTCTACAACGAACAATAAGAATCACAATGGAGTTGGTGGTGTGGATGCTGGCATTGATGCTGGTGAGGATGGGAACGAAAGAAACCCTGCAAACGACATGACTGCTGGTGCTCTTGCCCCTAAACCCTAAACCCCTAAACCTCAAAACCCTAAACCCTAAACCCTAAACAAAGTCATGCCTTCAAGCGAGAAGCTCCGAACCCCCCACAGCCTGGAAGCTTCGCGTCGTAGCCCACCTGGTTTCTCAGGCCCTTCCCCTTGCCGAGCTCGAGCACGAGTTCAAGGACGAACTTCCTGCACGCTGGGCCAGCAATACGGTGATAATGGTAATACTTGCAGTTTGTGTCACGGTAGTGATAGTGCTACTGCCACAGACGATGCCACAACAAGACTGCTGCTCATAACAATACGTGTGTAAATACAAGGAGCAACTTCGCACAGACAACGCCACAACCGCAGGACGGTAAATGCACATTGGCATCCATGCGAGTGTATATATATATACATATTTATTTATTTATATTTATTTATTTATTTGTGTACACAATTGGTCTTTCACTTATTCCCCTCCCTCAGTGCAGTTGTTGTATTCGGGACAGACGCCCGCGAGAAGCGGGAACAACCAGCGGGAACCAGCAAGAACAAGCGAGAGCGAGAACCTGCGAGAACCCCCTCCGCCATTACCCGCCTGCCAGATACCAGGACATGTTAAGAGGACAGGATGGAGAACAGGAGCTAGGACAAACATCAGAAAAGAAATCAAGGCGTAACCCGACATAACAAGAGCACAGGCAGAGAGCCGGACACAAGAATAGAATCCGAATTCCCAAGTTTGGGCAGTGGAAGTGTCTAAATCCCCCACAACACTCCTAAACCCTGGGAGCACGCTTTTTTTCCTGGCTGTAGGCCAGGCCAAGCAGGTCAGATTTCAGCGAAGGGTCGGATGGTCTGCAAGGTTGAAATGGTCTACTGTTGGGGAGCTTGATCTTGTATATGCATACGTCAGCAAAAAGCGTTCCAAAGCACGCCCAAAGCACACTTTTCTATGTGGAAAATGCCACACCATTGCATTGCGTCTTCACCATCGTGATGCGTGGTTGTTTACCCTAACTGTAGTGAAACGATGACAGGTTCAATTGCTTTCGACGGAAACAAACCTCAACCACATGTCGGAAGACAACAAGTGTGTTTTCGTTCATCTCCCACACCATTGCGTTGCGCCTTCAGTATCATGAGCGTGGTTATTCGCCTTCACTGTGAGTTGCGCACGCGCACAGAGGCCAGGGAGCGAAACAAGGCGGGTGGGGATGCTCGAACTGTTCATTGATTTTTGAGTTAGATATTGTTTGTGTGTGTGTGTGTTTGTGTGTTTGCTTGTGCTTGTTCAAGCATACTACAGACATATACATATATGTATACACATGTATTTTTGCATGTATGTATGCATGCATGTATTTATGTATGTACGTATGTATGTATGTATGTATGTATGTATGTATGTATGTATGTATGTATGTATGTATGTATATGTCTGCGTTTACGTGTATGATTTAGATATACACACACACATACACACACATACACACACACACACATATATATATATATTTTTAGGTATTAAAAATAATTAGATATTTAGACATGTATATGTATATGTATGTTTCCAGGAGCTTTGGAAAGTTCCGTTCAACGTGAAGCAGGCCAGTGTCTATCCGAGCTTGCAAGAGTCGAGGCTTTGGCAAGCGAAGAAGGTGGTGGCATAACTTAAACGCAAAGTTTCGAAGAATGAGGATAGGGCCTGACGGGGCTTCGGTGTACATACGTTTGCAGTTATATAAGGACTGTCGCACAATACTGCTTGGAAGGTTGCAAGCCAGAGGGTTGTGAGTTGTTCAAGTTTCAGCTGCGCAGCTTGGGTCAGGACTTCGATGTCGAGAAAGCACGAAGGACAGGAAGCCCCGGTGTTATGATCTTGTTGGGTCTTGCAGGCCGGAGAAACCGACGTTCTTGGCTTCCTCCAAAAGTGGCCCGGGAAGGCTGGGTGAGAGCTGGTTGGTAGGCATTGTGAGGCCGGAAGCCTCTTTGGTCAGAGGCGGGATGGGGGAACAGGGCTTCTATTCTCGGCATCTGTGATGGTCATGATGTTAGGGAATAACGACCGTCTGCTGCCTGACATCGACCTTACCAACCTAAACCCCAAACCCTAAACCCCAAACCCTAAACTCTAAACCTTAAACCCAAACCCCCACACCCTAAACCCTAAAACCTAAACGCCTTGAACCATGCAGAGCAGGACCTTCAAGAAGCAACCGAAAGCCGAAGCCACTCCCCGCTCGAGGTGGAGCTGCTAGCCACGGAAAGCGGCTCCTGGACAGCCGCCGCGGCTGGTTTTTTCGGAGCGCTGGGGGTTAGGGTTTAGGTTTTAGGGTTTAGGGTTTAGAGTTTAGGGTTTAGGGGTTTAGGGTTTTTTGGGGCATGGATCCACCACATCCGGCCTGAGACCTTAGACCCTCAACCCTAAACGCCAGGCCCACAGAATCCTAAACCCAAGGCCCGCCACACACTGGCCTGACAAGAGCTAGTGCAACCCTGCACCCCTGAACCCCTGGGACCCCACATCCTTCAAATCCCAACCGCCCCAAAGCCTAAAACCTGGAACGAAGTAGGGTTAGTAGGGTTTTGGGGTTTAGGGTTTAGGGCCTAGGGACCCCAAAGGGCAGAAACTTCAGGCCCCTGACCGTCTATACCATCGGTGATGCTTGGTCCCTGAGCCTAGGAAGATCAGTACACTGCGATACAGGGTCCAAGCAAGAAGGGTTGTTTAGTCCCGCATCCAACACCCCTAAACCCTAAACCCTAAACCCTAAACCCTAAGCCCCTAAACCCCTAAGCCCCTAAGCCCGAAACCCTAAAACCACCATGTCCGCGGCAGCTCCAACTAGCGAAGAAAGCGACCACGCCCCCAACGGCGGCAAAGACTGCTCTTCGGCTGCAAAAGGCGGTTTGATGTTTGGGGAGGGTCCGGGTTTAGGGGTTTAGGGTTTAGGGGTTTAGGGGTTTAGGGTTTAGGGGTTTAGGGGTTTAGGGTCTATGGTCTAGGGTTTAGGGCTTAACTCCGGTATCTGCTCTTCCCATGGGCCGAGGCTTCACGGAAAGGCGGTGGTGAGAGGAGGGGTAGGGCTGACAGAGACTCAGGCGCCTCCAAAGCCACCTCCGAAGGCTCCTTGCCGAAGGGTTTAGGGCAGCGTTCCCTGTCCGACTGAGAGGCCTAAAAATGACGTTTTTGGGTTCAGGGTTTAGGGGTTTAGGGGTTTAGGGGTTTAGGGGTTTAGGGTTTAGGGGTGAATCATGGGGGGTGGTTTCATAGTTCAGCTGTTCGATATCTGTGCACACACAGGAACCATTTTACTGCTAGCTCAGAGATTTTACGAGAGAGACTCAGAGCTGGGACTTGGTGAGAATGCCGGGTGGCGATGGTGCAAAGATCAGGGGGTGCTGCACGTCGCAGGTGTATGTGCGGGGTTTCAGGATAGTTGTTGGGGTGCTAGACCCAGAGAACCCAATACTCCCTAATTACGGAATATACCTTAAATCATAATATGAAAGGCCCCCTATAATTTTAAGGCTATAAATCCCTTAATTAAGGGGGTATTGGGTTCTCTGGAGAGCTGGGTGATTGGGAAGGGGGGGCCTTCAATTCCCTACCCGAAGCAAGCTCCAGAGACCACTGCTTGGACTTCAGAAGAACCCTAAACCCCCAAACCCCAAACCCCAAACCCCTAAACCCTAAAACCCTAAAACCCTACACCCGAAAACCCTAAACCCTAAACCCCAAACCCCTAAATCCCAAAGCCCTAAACCCGAAACCCCAAACCCTAAACCCTAAATCCCGAAAACCCTAAAAGCCCTAAAGCCCTAAAACCCTAAATCCCT
>CAJNJA010081052.1:0-20941 GCA_905231915.1 Symbiodinium necroappetens | reverse complement strand
TGCCGACCTGGAGATCTTCGTCGAAAGTCCGAAGGATTTGAGGTTTTGAGTTTCGGGCTTAGGGTCTGAGATTCAGGGCGCATTTATGATTTCGGAACAATCAACCGCGACAGCTTGGCTGTACCTGCAAATCCCTGCCATGGCCCAGGACTTTAACTTACTCCCCCTCAAACTAGAACAAGCTGAATACTGGACCACGCGGACAGGCTTCACAAGGATCGTAAGAAGCCTGTGCANNTTGGAATGAAAGGAATTGGAAAGGATACAATATCCCGCTATAGTCCCTGTATAACTTTGGCTACAATTTACCCAGAAAGCCATATTCTGATCATAACATGAGCCCCTACCAAACCAGAGTGCCGGGCAATCTTTGCCATGAGCCGTTCCGCCCGCCTGTTTCAGACAGATGNNAAGCCCAAATCCTAAACCCTAAAACCCTAAACCTAGCGGAGCTCGTAAGATACCGGGGGCTCAGCTTATATCTCTATTCGCGGCTCAGGGCAATGTTCGAAACGACGACTTAGACGTAAACAGGAGACAGACGTAGAAACATGTTCCATATCGCGATGTAACAGCGCCCCACCCTTGAAAGCAGTTGCAAGGACGACTTCAAGCCACCCCTGCACGTGGCTTGTGCTGCACAGTCGATGTTGTCTCTCTTCGTCATGAGCCAACCAAGTCGTCGAGATGCAGGAACTCATTTTATAGCACAGTGCAGTAATGGTTATGATATACTGCTTATAATATAACACAACACAGTATATACTTTTATATAACCTAACATAAGATGACACAACATAACATGAAACAGCATAACATTATGAGAATATAACAAAATATATTAAATATAGTATCATAAACCATGTAATGATATAATACGAAACGATACAACATACTACAAGGTACAAATTATAATATACACCATAGAAAATGAGCTAGAAATGTGTAAACTGTGATGCATTTTATACCAGAAAGTTCATACTATACAACATATACCACTATATTTCATATGTGATGTAACACATGGGTTATTTTACATAATGTGCGGTGCAGCAAAACTATAGATCATATTACATCTTGAAACAGTAAGTATTACTTATTATATAACCTACAGCAGAACAATACAACACATTACAATACAGTACGAAACGAGACAATACAATACATTACACTATGACATAAAGAAGTACAATATAGGAACTATTGCGACATAGTGTAATGTAGTGTAGTGTGATGCAATGTAGTGCAATGTGATGTAATGCAGTGTAATGTATTGTAATGTAGTGTGGTGTAATGTAGCGCAATGTAATGCAGTGTAATGTAATGTAGTGCAATGTAGTGTAGTGTAATGTGATGTAGTATAGTGTAATGTAGTGTAATGCGATGTAGTGCAATGCATGTAAGGTAATGGAACGTAATGCAGTGCAATGTAATGTAGTGTAACGTGGTGTAATGTAATGCAATGTACTGTAATGGAATGAAATGCAGTGCAATGTAATGTAGTGTAGTGTAATGTGGTGTAATGTAGTGTAATGTAGAGTAATGCAGTGTAATGTAAGTAATGTAGTGCCATGTAGCGTAGTGTAGTGTAATGTAGTGTGATGTCATGTAGTGTAATGTAGTGTAGTGCAATGTAATGTAGCGTAATGTATTGTAGTGTCATGTAATGTAGTGTAATGTAATGTAGTGTAGTGTACTGTAGTATACTGTCATGTAGCTGATGTAGCTTGCTGATCCGAGTGGGAGCCTTGACTATTCGTCGTGCGGGATGGCGAGTTTCCGCCCGTGCCTCCCACAGCGGTGGTGCATCTGTTCCCAGTGCCAACGGTCTCAGGCTATAAGGGGTTTATGGGGCTACGGTAGTTACAAGTGGCTCAATAATGTCTACGCACAACGAGGAAAAGGAGTTGAGCATATGCGACTATGCCTTGTTGGGTTGTCGTGGCGATTTGGGCCGGGTCTGCAATAGTCAAGCCAATTCCCCATCGCAGGCTACGGAAAGCGGCAGGAAGGACGTCCAACCCCGTGCTTCATCCAGGGAAAGCTCATGGTAACCCTTACGAGCCCAAAAGTAGCCTAAACATGCCTAACCCCTAAACCCCTAAACCCGTAAGCCCTAAACCCTCAAAAACTCGGGGCCCAAGGGCCAGGCCGGAGGAAGGCGCCAGAGCCAATCGTGGCCCGAGCTCTGCTTGCAGGGCCTGGTATCAGGGTTTAGGGGTTTAGGGTTTTGGGGTTTTGGGGTTTAGGAAGGCTGTTCTTTTAAACAAAAGATCTGGCTTTATACTTTGTGTTTGTAAACGACAAGGGTTTGTAGAGAGTCTCATCAGTTTTTGGTAGGGTTTGGGACTGCAAGGTCACTGTAAGTGAAGAAATCCAGGACTCTGCTTAGCCTTGACCAGGTATGTCTTGCCAGAAAGGGTTAAGAGTCGCTGAAGACTTTTGACACCTGCTCGCCATCCGGATCTGTTCGGCAAGGCTACGTTGTATAATTACGCCCTGGGTCAACGATGATGGACAGCAGTCTTCTTTTTACCATAGATCTGTAAGGGCCTAGCACTTTCTTCAGGGCTGTTCAACCTGACGAATGCGAAGTGCATGTTTGCAGGGGATTGATGGCCATGCTCGGCAGAAGCCAGCACAGCTTTGTTCGTCGGTAAAAGGAACCGCCTGTTAGCTTACAGCCATGGCAGTGTTTGCTTTCGTTTGAGTCTGCAGCTACAGGCCGCTGGAAGCTTGAAGAGTAAGGGTTGCTGTAACGGCTTCTACAATCGTACTTTGACGGAAACTGCCTTTATGAGAAGGGTTCCTTTACAGGTACTGCGATGCTACAACAAGGGGGTTAGGGTTCAGGGTTTCAAGCCTCAGGTGAGCTTGATCGTAGTCAAACCCTGTGGCATGTAAAGGCCCCGGATTGGAGAACGGGGCAGAAACCTGGGGTGTGGAATTCCTACATTTGAATGCCTTGGCTCGCCGGACGACAGCTGTCGTCTGAACACTAACACTCATAGACTCATAGACGGCGCTCATTTCCGTCTGATCAGCGTCCTTTATGACTGACAGCGATGTTCACGTTGGTCTTGCCAAACGGATGAAGAGCCACAGTATGGAGTAGGTTATGGCAGTCACGCTGCTACCTAGTGACCTAGTAGAGCGAGGCAGCGCGACTGAACTTTGCCAGCCAAGGCACCTTGCACGGCTCTTTCGCGGCTTCGCTTGTGAGCTGAGTGAAGGCATGTTGGAGCAGCACCTGCAAACACCGGCTTGAGCAGGGGCCGCTACTCCAGCACCGCAGTCTTGCTACGGCAGGTACGGTGAAGATACACGTTGCGCTTCATCGCCAGGGCCTGTAGACACTATGGGCACAGCCGGCTTACCCCAGAAACGCTATCCTTCATAAAGGACTTTGGCAGCCTCAACACCCCCACAGCAAATACACATAATGACATACATGCATATGTATGGTGATGTATGGTGACATACCTAGGATCGTGACAAAGATCATGCCTAACTCAGAGAATCGAGCTCAAACTCTGGATGAGAAGTGCTTGTGAAAGATCTACAGCATTGCAGCTGGTTCAGAGGCATCTACGCGGAGTTCGCCAGGGCAGAACGGCCCTTGCAGGAGCGTAGCTTCGGGTTTGAGATCGCTGGACGCCATCGACTTCGAGTGCGAGCCGACGATAATCTTCCGAAGGATTGCTTGATTTTGTGGAAAGGCCCCACCTGCCGAATTCCAGCATCAAGCCTGGGGCATTTGTCGCTGAGGGCTTTGACGAAAACCCTCGGTGAGAACATCTTCATCCCAAATTTTGGGCAACCGGCGATGAAGATTTATATAAGTCAGAACTCCACAAGACCCGGTGCTGATGTTGTCGGGGTAGCACCTGCGCCGGTGGTCGCTCCGACTGAACTGTCAGACAGGCTGACCTCAAGTGGCTGTCCATGCTGGGCTAAACTACCTTAGCTTGTGATGTTGTGTAGATGATACTTGAATGTCCAAGCCCAGCCTAGGTGCGCACTCTCATGCCCTTCGTGTCATGACCCACATAAACCGGCTACGACCTGTTCCCCACCCCAGACGAGCTAAAGTTTTCGAAAGATGACAGCGCAATCCGCAGCTGGTCCTCAAACACCACACCTGTCCTGTCCGCATTCCCAACGTACGTAGAACTGCTGACCCAATTCTCCGTGCAAGCAAGCCCAAACCTCGCAAGCTCACCGTGGGCCGAACACAAAGTTCACGAACTCAGGCGAAGATTTCGAGGGATCAGGGAGGCCTCGCTGCAAACGGCACAGGCCTATACAAGTCAAGCATTTATTCCTGGCTTCACCTGGTTCGGACAATGGTATAGGAGGCATCGGCGGTAGCAGAAGGTAGCGGTAGCGATAGCGGTGGCCTTAGTGGTGGGAGTCGTAGTGGTAGTGGTTGTGGTGGTGATGGGAGTGGTAGTGGCGGTGGTAGTGGTAGTGTGGAAGTGGTAGTGGTGGTAGCGGAAGGTATTGGTAGTGATGATAGTGATGGTAGTAGTGGCAGTAATGGTAGTAGTAGGTAGTAGCAACAGTAGCAGCAGCAGCAGCAGTGCGAGTAGCAGAAGTTCAGTAGCAGCAGCAGTCGTAGTAGTAGCGCAGTGCTAGTGTCAGTAGCCGACGGCAGAGCTGCAGCAGTAGCACAGGCACTGGTGGTCGGCAAGGTCGTAGCGGACGGAGAAGTCAGTACCAGCACCGCGCAGTCGCCTATAATTGAAAGAGCAAACTCGAGAGCCTAATTCTCACAAATTCTCGAGGCGACCGCCAGAGGGCGGCTTGGTGCTGATGACGAACATGGCCCGCGTGGGAGGGATGTGGTAGTACGGAGGATGACAGTCAGCCTGGCACACATGATTTTCACAGAGATATATTCCCCTTCGATGCAGTTAGTCTCAGTTAGTCTCGATCAGCTGTACCTGTGCACGTGTATGTACAGTGCGCATCTATCCATATCTATATCTATATATCTATATATCTATATATCTATATATATATATATGTACACATGTGTATGTATATATGTATATATATATATATATGTACATATGTAAATATCAACCAAAACTAGAGTATACTGCGCTAGGACAAAACGTTCGCCGCATCAGCATGCTCTGATTGCACGGTAGACTCAGAGCAAGGCCCCTCTGTGCCCCACTGACCAGAGCCAGGTCAAATGCACTTCGTCGCACTCCAAGAAACTTTGATTTGGCTCATGTATACAGTTGCATGTGTGTTGTATACACACATGAAAACATGCTGATATAATTGCATGATATGTATATAGACAATACTGCAGAGAGAGGCAGTGAGGGAGATTGAGCTAAGCAGTATAGCGTACAACGTTAAAGACTGAACTCGAAAGCTGTCTTGTGCACTGCCCGCGACTTAGCTATCTGTGCTGCCTTCTATGCGCCTTGTTAAACGACCTCGACTGAGGGTATCATCAGATGGCAGCACAGTTGTGATGAGTCCTTCCAGTACAGCAGGCCTCAGACTTTTAGAGAGTGAGGAATGATCTGTGCACGATGCCAGCTACAGCAAGGCCGAAGGCTTAGTTCGCGACCAGCGATAAACACTGAGATGATGTGTCGTCCAGCAGGATTTGAAAGGTTCTTACCGGTTAAACCCTGAAGTGGAGCTTGGGTATCAAGCCCTAGCCCCCGGCGCGGCTATGCCATCCCTCAATCCTCGCCGGGGTCCCAAATCGAGGGGCTGGAATGCAAGCAAATCTCCCCTAAAGCCTCAACCACAAAATCCTCACCCCAGCCCGGCCATCTCGATACAGGTTATCCCCAGGGACCAAATGTCCGCCGTGGCATTGTAAGCCTGTGGAGGAGGGAATTAGGTTTAGGACTCCCTGATGCATTGGTCCACAACAGCCATATCTAATACTGTTGCTTGTTCTCTTGCTGTTTCTGCTGCTATTGGTGCTGTCGTTGCGTTGCAATAGGTTATCGTTGAGATTATAATATGCTGTGTCGCTGTTGTTGTTGTTGTTGCTGCTGTTGCCGCTCTTGTTGATGCTGCTGCTGTTGGTGGTGGTCTTGCTGGTCTTCTTCCTTTTGCTGTCGTTGCTGTTGTCGTTGCTGCTGCTGCTCGCCGTTGCTGCTGCTGCTGCTTCTGCTGCTGCCGCCGCTGCTGCTGCTGCTGCTGTGCTGCTGCTTTTGCCACCGCCACCGGCACAGCCGCCCGCGGCTGCGGGTACCGTTGCTGTTGCTGTTGCTGCTGCTGTTGTTGTTGTACTTGTTGCTGCTGCTGTTGTTGCTGCTGTTGTAGTTGTTTCTAAAGTTGTTGCTGTTTGTGCCGCTGTTGTTTTTGCTGTCGTTGTTGTCGTCGTCGCATTGGCTATGCTTGTGATTACTGCTGCTGTTGTTGTCGTCTTTGTAGTTGTCGTTGTCTTTGTGGTTTTGGTTGAAGTTGTCCATGGGGTTGTTTTGATGTTGCAACAGGAAGAACGTGACGCAACATGACCGTTATCGTCGGCATCAAGCATCATCACTGTGGGTGCAGGCTTCGCCTCCTGTTGCTGCCGATGGTTGGATCAGTGGAATGGCTACGATAATTAACTGAACGAAAGGTAGTTGGGCATCAGGTGGTTGAGCAGCATCGGGGCCTGGGGTTCAAAAAGTGACATTTTAAACATGGAGGCTGAGAACAATAATCCAGATAGTACCAGCAAAACAACAAGTATCATATCGGGCCAAGGCTATCCACAACATCCATGAGCACCATCATCATCTGCGACAACTCGTGCCATCATAAGGACTTCGGGCCTCGGGTGAACCTAGCACTATGATGGTATGACATGATTTGGGAGTCTTGTGGGGCTTGAAGCGAGCTATCAGCTCGCAAACCCCGTCGCTGCCAAGTCGGCTGGTGTGAACTGCACACCCGGAATCCTACATGCTAGCGAGGCCCACAGATAACACCCCAAAGCGAAACAAACAACCCGCAAACACAACACATCCCCACTCAACCCCCTGCATGCCTCTCCCTTGATAACCTCCGGGGCCATCCAGTAGGGCCTCTGCCGAGCTGCATCCACAGTCGTCAACTGAGATATTCATGATACTTAGATGAACAAGTGTAAAATGATCGTATCCACAACAAGAACATGCAAGATGGACTGTTCGTAAGATTAAGGGTGCCGTATGTAGGGTCCCTTGTAGTAAGGATCTCGCTGATGTCTTGATCCATAACTGGTTCTCGACAGCAAAGGCTCGCGCAGCAGCCCAAGCAAGAATGGTGCCTGTATGGGAGTCTCTGATCAAGTGAGTCATCATCCAGCAGTATGCAACCAGCATCAACTATATACTCCTGGCAGTGCGAGAACGATGACAGCATGAACAACTACGGTATTTGTGCAATTCGGCGCAGTTCTGCAAGTCAGAGCGGAGGCTAAGCCCACGAGATGTCGTATTTGTTGGACCTCCAAGCTTCAAGAGGGCTCCGGATTGCAACCCGAAGCCGGCTCCTGTTCCCGGGTCGCCGGACGAGCCAATCTGCGTGTTTCTCCGGGCCCAGGTGTTTTGGAGCTGGCAGGAGATGCCGAAGTCGGCAAGCTTCGGCTGGAACCTTGGAAGCTTCATCCGGGGACCGAAAAGGCGAAGCAATAGAATCAAAACATGGGTGCTCATCTCTATATAGTCCATGCAAGAAGCGAGAATGGTCGGCAGCAGCAGCAACACCCACACGCCCACTGAATAACCAGCATGACCCGAACCAGCGCCGCTACAACCTCCACCATGATCGCCACCGCGACCACCACCAGAGGTGGTACAAACAGCAAGAACAATAGTTAATCATGATAACAGTAAACCGCCTTGAACAAGAAGACGAACAACAACAAGAACAAACCAACCAACCAGCCAGCCAGACAGCCAGCCAGCCAACCACGACCACAACCAACAGACCAACAACCAGCAACCAACAACCACAACAATAGCAGCAAAAGCAACAGCAACAGCAACAGTCCTCATAGCTCTCTGTAGCGAAGCGATGCGACGAGCAGAAATTTGCAACACCTAGCAACAGCAAGGAAGGAAAGACGTTGATCTGGAGCTTCAATATGCCTCAATCCTCGTACAAATTTCCGACCGGATCCCTCGTGCAAGTATTTTCGGGTACAAATGTGCCATGATGCACAAAGCATGCAGATACAGTCGTAGCAAGTAAGCTAGAGCTTCTGTGGGACGGAAACGTAACAGCAGGGCAGCCCAAGACTGTTATTTTGCCCACTTCGCGTAAACCATACTGCACAGCTGTGCTCATGAAAGATGCTGTGACCAACTCCCTCTCCGTACCGAGCCGACTGCTGTCCGGTGAGCAGGATGTTACCAGCCTCTCCACAACTCCACGTGCGCTTCACATCTCCCTCTGCAAATTTCGAATCTCCGCTTGCAGGAGACTTCCTAAAGTCCGAAAGCAACCTTGATTTCGACGTGGGAGTTGCGCTTGGCTTCTGCGGTCTTCGTACCAAAAATGGCGTTCAAGACGCACAGTCCGAAAGAGCAGCGAATGGAAGTACGTCGCGTTTACGGAAAGCTCTGAGCGCTCGCCAGTCCGTGTCCCATTGCTTCACGCGAAATTGAATCCCATTGCGATGAAGCTCGTGGGGTTCGACCCGATTCTTCAGTTTAGCAGCTGCGAACATGAGCGAAACTAAACAGCTTCGGGGCCATGAAGACCCTACTCTGCTTCCATGACTACTCTCATGGTTACAATACCGTTTCCAGCGTCAAACCTCCAGGGCATGCATGCACAGAACCCGGCAGAGAAACACAGTCTAACTCGGCAGAATTCAACATCATCCTGAGTCGACACCAATAGCTCGGTGGCAAGACCAAGATAATCGTTGTTGACATGGTGTTGACGACGATGGTGATGCTGATGCTGGTGCTTGGTGCTGTTGACGCCATGGCTTTTGTGATGATGGTCATGACGATGTTGCGGATGGCAGTGGTGGCGGGTTATGATGCAAGTGGTAATCACGACCTTGCTCTTTGGCATTGCAGTAGCATTTCCGGTTGCGTTTGATGGTGTTGATGGTTGTGTAGTGCTATGCTGTTTTCTCACAAGCCAGGACCCGCAGAAATCCACAAGGTCCGGGCCTTCACGTCGCGGTGAATCTTCCTCAGGGTAGCGCCAAGGGCTTGTGTCAGGTTATGCTGTTGGGGTTTGTTGCTTCGCGTGTTGAGGTTTTGAGGTGAAGCAGTCAGCGTAAGTCAAGGTCAGGCTAGAGGCTGCTAGTCCACCGGTGAAGTTTCGGTGATCCACAAAAACTTCTGGCTGTTGGCACACAGTGACTGAAGTCAGAGCAAACGGAACTGAACACTTCATTCAGCTGTTTTGCTGGTTGGGATGGCTGAAAAGCTGATACCACAAAGGTATCATCAGTGGTGTTTATGTGAGAATACGACTGAGTGCCTCTAAGCCGGAATCCATGCCGGCCAAGCGGTGTTGCCCACCGCCGTACAGTTGCCATCACATGTGACTGCGTGTTCCAGAGCACGCAGCGAAACCTGGACGATGTCGTTTCCGAATCGCTGGGTTCCATCTTCCTAAGATCTAAGAGACTTCCCGTCTGCAACAGCAGAACCCGCATCGAAACCCTAGGAATTTGCCCAACTGAAGAATTTTGCCGTATGTTGCACCGTGCGTTTGCAAGAAAGGAGACGTGATTCACGAATGGCACTGGCGGTTCGAAACTGTCCCAGGCGTGCAAAGCAGATCCGTCCGAAGCTCAATTTTGCATTCACGATTTCCGGTCCTGAATTCAAGCTGCGACAACGCTCATCGTTCGACACTCTTAATATTAATAGTCCAATGCCAACACCAAGACTCGGATCATGAGTCCTCTTGCTCTCATCAGTTGGAATCTTATACGCTTTGCTACCTCGAATTACCTCGACAAATTCATCTCAGGCCACGGCTTTGTGTCATGCAGGTACTGGAGACCGCGCAACACCTTCTCAAACTGAGGTCTGTGACTCCAGACTTCTCAGACACCAGTAGCCAATGCTAACTGCCAGCCGCTCACCACTAGTACCTTGCCGGCTTTGCTGCAGAATGCTTTGAATGTGGCAGATTCGAGGATTTCCAGCTAAGGATTTCAGGAGGGACCCCTAGATGCCACCCCAGGCACCCAATCGCATCTACGTGGGATTCCACAGGCCACGCCAAGAGAAAGGCAAGGGCCCACTGCATCCCAGCATTTCACAAAGTTGGACGAGCAATGCAGAGCATACGTGCAGGATACCTACCCCAAACCGTCTAAGGCGGTCAGTTCTCATGCTCTACCCCAAGCAGCAGCTCTATTTCAGCTTTTCACGCTCACGACAGGTCTGTCTGAGGGATGGTCTAGTAGAATAGATGTGGAGAAGCACGCCACAGATGCGGCTCTCGGCGTTCAACGGATGTCGCTCGTGTCAGGCTGCACTGAGCTGGTGAGGGCAGGGCTGCCTTGAGCTAAGGCAGTCACGAGGTACCAATGCTCCGATTTGGGTCATTCAAAGGGGCACCCTTGGAGACCTGGATGCTGTGTGGCCTCTCGAAACCTTGTAGACTTCAGAGACTGCGTTCGGTACCACAACTGCAGCCGGCTCTGTGCGATGCGACCGAGACCGGCTCTTCCTCACCCCACCGTCACCCGAAGAACGGCCCGTGCGAAAGGAGGCTGTGCTCCAGTTCGCATGAGACATATGATTCACAAATTACCTGCGCTATGCCTGGGTCCTTTATGCAGAAGGTAACAGATAGGTTGCGCCGGCATTTCAACATGGCAACAACATGTGTATCACCCGGGCTCATGAATCCAGATCGGACTATGCATGCACACCCTTTCAGGGCTGTCGCTCAAAAGCCTGTCTCTGTCTGAAACCCCTGCACGATCAGCACATGATATGATCCAGGCATTGCCAGCTCAAGAGCAAAAAAAGATCAATCAGGCTCTTCCTTCGCCTCGTCGAACAATTTGCTACTGCATCTCACACGAGAAACAAACTCCTTCGGCAAGGAAGTGCCTCGTGTCTGCCGAGCAGGCAAACAGCTAGGCATTGCAAACTATGGGTGGCAAGATGCAAGTAGGATTAAGCTCTGCTGTCATTCTCCTGCTGTCTAAGCCACGCTCTGCATGTCGCTACCTTCCCCAGGCCCGAGTTCACGTTACGCCCCTCTCTATTCGGACACTTCGGCCCTCGTGCCAGTCCGGAGCAGGTTACCTGCGAATTCTGCTAATTGCTATCATTGGTAACTTGCATCATGAATTGTGGAAGGTTGCATCAGGGCTCTGAGGCGGAAGGGTGGGCGACTTGCAGCACAATTCCAAAGAATTCTGACAGTCGAGACGCCGTCAGTCGCTGAGCTGAGCGGTGGTGGACGATGTCGAGCACAACATGTTCCAGACTTCTTCTTCACATCCGCGTAGTCCAACCATGCAATCACCAGGGGAGACCCACAAGGCTTCGGGACTCTGGTGACTTAGCTCCGAGGTTTATCTGGATGTGACCAGGCTTCGAGCGATTACGAAGTCTTCCAACTACCGAAGCTTTGGCTGAACACTCTCCATGAACCGCAAGCTTCAAGCTGGCCAATGCAAGGATCGCAAGTCTTAGATGAAAGTCTTGGAATGAAGCACAACCACAGGCGCTAAACACCCGAGAAAAGCCTTGCATCTCGACTCTCTCCCGCTCACAGCCCAATCGCAGGCGGCCCGATTGAAACAGTCGACCAAGACCCCTCAAGTAAGGAATCACCCTTTGCACTAGCTGATTTTGAAAGGCGTGTTCCTCAATTAAAACGGATCTTGGCCTGTCTGGCCACAGGCCTGTCCAATGTGCCGCCCTTATAGATGCTGCCTCCAGAGTAGACCCTCTGGATCAGCGGGGAGGGCGGAGGTCGGCAGCTTTCGGTCTTTCTGATTCTCACTTACCCCTCAGGGCTTTGAAGTTTCAACACGCGTTTCAGTGCCTGTAAGCCTGTGAGGTACCACGTTCGAGAGACATGTTGGGTTGAGGAGGGTAGCAGTATGAGCCTGTACTTCTCCCATTATACATGCCATCCATCTCCCGACGAACTGCGGAAGCCGCGGAACCTCTCCACTCTCCACCCAAAGCTTCGTAGTTTAGAGTCTCTCTATCGCTCTCTCTCTCTCTCACACACTCTCTTTCTCTCTCTTTCTCAATTTCCGCCCGGTAAGCTCTCCCCGCAAGCAGCTTGGCGACCCAGGGTACTTCCTGCGGCTCGATTCGAACCAAAACGATCCTAAAATGTGGGGCGCTGCTGGCAGGGAAGTTCTTGGGAATGATGCTCAAGGCTCATAGGATGGCGGAGTGGTAGAAACTCCAGCTCCGCCAAAAGATCGTTCCCCCCTGCGATTGCCTGCCGCCACAAGAGTTCCGTCAATTTCTGTCATCTTCAGCCTGCCTGGAGGCTTCGGGCTGTTCGTAGAAGGCATGGTGTTGACTAGTAGTGTCGCATGCGATACACGCAGCCAAAATTCGACGCGATGGGGTCCAGAATCCCACTGAATGGAGTGCCTTCTGAGGTTTTGCCCTTCTCCGTGTGAGCGGGATCCTCTGACCACTCTCTGCAATCCTATCGGAGCTGACGAGCTCTCTTGGTCTGGCTACCAGGCATCGCTAGTGGTTGTATCGGCTCCTCCTTCTCCTGAGCATTGCCTCACCAAAGAAACACTTTCAAAGCCGACGGGCACACATGCTAAAGCCAGTGCTCAGGATTGGAGAAAGCAGGGTTTCACGAATGCCTGGGGGTACAGCCACTGACCGTAGCCCCGCGACGCGCAGGGCTGCACAGGCTGGGAATCGCATGAGCCGCTGCCTTTGATGAGTTGATAACATTGTTTATCCTTCTTAGGTCCTACCCCCCACAGTGATCCGATGTAGAGTGTCACCACTTGCAGGCTCCGACCGGAGAGCGAACTAGAGATTCTTAGCCTCTTGAAGCTGCCTTCGCAATCTCTCCTAGATTCGCGGGGTCTGGATTTTGATGCTATGGGTGACAGCGACCAGCAATCCTGCCGCGAATTGCACAGTACTAGGCTCGCATGTGTCAGGGGAGGCGCATCTGTGCAGAGGCATAAAACGCCCAAAAAGACACCGTCATAACTCTCAAGATCCTGTGCAATATCCTAGCCTGGAGCATGGAAACCCGACGTGTGGTACGCCAAACTGCAGCTTGGTTTGCGCGGGACATCAATAGACTTTGTTTTGCAACACGTCTAGTTGCCGGAAATCCTCTGAAGAAAGGATCTGAGTCTAATGAAAGACGCCACAGAATGTCCCGTGCCAGGAGGCAGCAAACACATGCTGTACAGGGGCATTAGCAATTAGGACAGGCTTTGGGGGTGTATTACACAATCGGCATAATAAGGAACTTTCAAGACTAATATTGGCAATCATTCAGGCTTCTATATCAAGGAACCACAGAGTCTCGCATGAGAATTAAGGCAAAGCTCTCTGCTCCTTTGGGTCCTGTCCTGGATAGGTTTTGATAGTCCTCAAAAGCCGAGTTGGCAATTCAAACGGCAGCTCCCTGACACAAAGCTTCTGACGAATAGGATTTGAAAAATTGATCGGATCGTCAACCAATGTGTCTCGTGAGACCTCGGAATCAGTCGGAGGTCGTGGAAATGAGGTCTGGGGTCTGGCAATCCTGTAGCTGGTCGATCTGAATACCCGGTATTGGGAGCAGAGGGCTCTGGAGCTCAAGATGGACCAGCTATAAATCAGCACTGTGCACTTCGCTACCGCGTCATCTTCCTTGTGGCACTTAGACAGCCCTGCCTCTGCTGGCGAACCACTTAGATCAAATCTATAATTACTGATCACACCGGTTCTGCAGTCTATCAAGCGGCAAGCGCACTGAACTCAGTACTACACAACACCCTCTACTGAGGTGCATGCATTCGCAGCAGCGACTGTTGTCCGTTGAGCGTGGAGAAAGCCACTGCGTAGCGTTTGACCGAAGACTGCTCCTGCTGAGGCTATCGAGCTTTTCGGGGATCCCCGCCTGTGGGCTTCGAGTCTTTAGTTCGGGAAGCTCTGATGCTCTGGTAGCCTACAGTAGGATCCGGGATGAAAGGCAACTGCATTGACCGGCTAGTCTACGGAACAGGATGTTCATGTCGTGCTGCAAGAGCTGCCGAAGCGGATCAGTTACTAGGCCCTCCCAGCTTGCTTGGAAGAGTGAAGCCGACGTGCACGGATAGGCTTCTAATCCCAGAAATTGAATATATTTCAAGTCGAAAAGGCAAGAGGAGAAGCCGGTTTGACATGATGTGCTACTCTGCCCGCGGACACATCCGTTCATGAGTTTCGTGCGGTGCGACACAAGCATCAAATGTTTCACAGGTCCTTCGCGAGCTCTCCGCTATAAGTTCATAAACGGGATGCTTACAGAAAAAAACCCAAATGCTGACCCGAAAACTCTCAGACCCTACCTGCAACTCATGAAAATACCCGTTTCGCTCCGCGAATCTGCGGCCAAACATAGCTGGCAGCGCCTGGATGGTTGAGGGCTTTCGGTTTGGGCATCGTGGATTCAGGGCTAAGGAGCTAGGGCGCTTGAACTCAAGTGCAAAACCCTGAAACCCGAAACCCCAAAGTATGTTCTATAAGTTTCATGTCCACCGAGCAGTCGAAGGCGTCTGCTCCTGGTTCCAAACCATCGAAATTTAACTAACTGGGATCCCTCCACCTTGTGATGACTCCCTGATCGCTTTTCGTCCTGACCCTAAATTAAATAAGGTGGCTTGAACATGGCTCAACTATCGTCGCCTAAATTCCCTGCAGGGCGCCTGGACCTAGAGATCATGCTTGGTGGATGCTTGGCCAGAACCAACTACACGTGTTCAACAACTAGGCTTTGCACCAAACAGCTTCAAGTAGCATGTCATAAGTCTTGAGGGCTTTCCTCGTGCAAGCACTACTTCGAAGCGTCAGCTCACACCATCGCCCTCCTTCCGGTCAACATCGCCATGACTGATAGCTCACTATCATTAGGATCATCCTTGCTATCACGGCAATTAAAATCAGCATCGACGCTGATATCATCAGCTTCAAGCGACCGGTCCCAACCCCACCACCACCACCACCACCACCACCACCACCACCACTTCGCTATCACACAACAACGGCAACAAAGACTCTACCAGGTCTCATGGTCCGCGATCACTCTCACTGAGTACTACCACCACAACCACCACCGCTACCTCCTGCTTCTACTGCTTCTGCTACTGCTTCAAAGAGTACGAACTACTAGTATCTCTTCACCTTTTCCTTACCAACCATGGGCTCACAGTGCGAGGTTGCGCTCCTCGGGCAACCGACGCTCTCTTGATAAAATCTCGTGTAGGTCCTCGCAGAACGACTCAAACGGTCTTTGGAATTTTGCAGGTGTGGAAATGCACACCCCGGACTTGGGTCGGAGTTCGAGGGCTGCGGTCTTTAAGAATGTGGCTTGTTTTTCTCTGACTCGGAAAAATGCTTTGAATACGTAAGACTAGTACGAGTAAACATTGAAGCGGTAGCCGAAGCATGAAACCAACAGCCACAATAGGCTTGATCGTTGTTATAACATCAACAAGGATGATGGCCATAGTGGTAGCTGGTAGAGATAGTCATTGTAGGGACGACAGAAGTACTGGCGAAATACAGCAAGCAAGAAGTCTTGAGAACTGCGATCCAGACACTCCTGGCACTGGGGACATCAATGGGAGAGAGCTTCAGGCATTAATGGCAATGCAAGTTCTCGCACAGACTCACCAAACCCAAGACTCTAGACTCTAGATGTAAGCCACTGTCAAGAAGAAACAGCACACAACAGCTACTGCTACTACAACTTCTGCCAGGAGAGCTGAATACCAACAGCAGTTGTGATTAGACTAACAGCCGTTCAGAAGAAAATCGAAACACTACGCCATACCACCAGAAGTAGTACTTACTTATGACCACAATCATCGCCTTTCGGTAACCCTGCCAGCAATGAAGACTGTCGTCTGAGAATAGCGAAGAAGGGCTGGAGTGCTCAGCGTACCTACAGTGTTATCTACTGGTGAGCCGAAGATTCTTCCGACCCCCATAATGCATAGTGTAGGGGGCCTTAATCATCAGAATAGGGTTTTGGGGTATGTTATACTATAACTATAATAAGGAACCCCCAGAACAGTATTGGTAGTTATTAAGGCCCCTGTAGGGTCACATCAAGAAGAGGTGACTCGCCAAGATCAGCCAAGCGTCTCAAATTCGACATTGCAACCAGAACGCACATGCTGTCTAGGATTTGTGCCATGCCTCGCAGCGGACCCCGAAGTCTTCCAGATAAACCCACCTACTGACATTTCTGGAGCTGTTCAGCGGCTTCCGGGCTCTTTGGGGGAGCCAATGAGTTCCTGTGGAACTGGTACACAATAGTAACTTCAATAGTACATGCTCGTATGTTCTAGCACATCTTAATAGTATATTATATAGTACACTATAACATCTTGTTGAATCGACAGAAAGTGGGTTCAGGGTTCAGGATCGGCTGGGCATTCAATGACGCAGCGAGGGGCATCTTTGGAGCATCTCATGACCTGGTGGCATACATCGCTTGAGAACAACTGGGACGTTGGACTTTGGATTAAGACACCTGGCCTCAACTGCTTGCATTGCAATGCATCGCATCTAGACATATAGCATCAGGTCAATGCTGCTGTTTTTGGCGAAGTTGCTCACCATGATGCTGTTTTCGTGGTTCCAGGTGGCAGTGTGTTCAACACAGGCCTCACACATGCCTTATTCGCAAAGTATTCAGTCTTGCAGTGTTATTTTTGCGAGTTCTTTGACATCAACGGCAGACAGAACAGTAGGGATGAGCAATGCTTCTTCTGACCGGTTGAGTGGCAGTTTGGTCCCTCGATGTCAGATCCTCAGATTCGAAGCCCCCCGCCCAAAGCTGCCATGGAGGTGTGAAGTAGTGTTAGAACTTGGAACAAGTATTCGTAATTTCCGGGAATACATAAATGAAACAAATGAATACACTAATTAATATATAAGTACACATAGACACACACATATATATATACATATATATACACACATATGTGTATATATATATATACACATATACACATACACATGCAAAAAATAAGTATAGTAGACCTTTGGGTGAACCCCCCCGATGCCTGATTATTCTTACGAAGGACTTTCCATTACAGTCGGGCCAAGCTGCAAAAACTCTTGGAGAACTTCAATGCTGTAAGCCCTTCCGGCTCACACGCGGCACTGTAGCCTGGGTGCAGAGGGCAAATGAGCGGTTAGGGGCGGTTCTAGGATAGCTGCAGGTCCGGCTTGGAGTCCCCTGCAGGTTTCACACATTGGGTTTCCTTGCCTGATGCCTCTGATTCATTCTGATTGTTCAACGCTCTCTGTGGTGGTCGGGGTCGCATAGGTTTTCAGTCCAACAAATCCCTGATACTTTGACTATGGTGGCTGTGATGACGAGGAATACCCAGGCGGGCAGCCAAGTGGCAGAGTCTTATCCGCCTTGCCGCAAACGAGAGCCAGTGGACACGCTCTTACCTTAGAAGGCTTAACGGTTCATGGTTGCTTGCAGGCAGTGGAAGTTGCTTGCTTTCCACTGATTGCTGCGACTCCATGGCGCACGATCGACTGCATGTGTGCTTTGGGTTTGCAGCTACATCCCCACACCCATCTACACCCTAAACTCTAGAATGCGTGTGTCTTGGTGAATCTGCTGGCCAGGTCAGCAGATCCTAAACCGAGAACCGACGAGAACTCGTGCCCAAAGCCGAGATCACAAGCACCCACCACGAGTCACATAACCAGCTGACATTTCTTACATTGGGAGGCAGAAGCCCATGGGCTGCCAAAAGGTCCTTCGAAACTCAAAACGGCTCATAAGCTGCAGCTTTGTTGGAACTATGTCTGGGACCGGAACATGTTCAAGGTACCGCCGGCACTGTTGCAAGACATGTGCCACAGTGGCAGTTCGCGATACTGAATTCGAAGGAGAAGCAGCCATTTCGACAATGGCATGAGCAGTGTGGCAATGCTGTGGACTCTGAAAACGCATTTCCTTTGAGCAGCTGCTTTATGCTCCTGCTCCCTTTCCAGCCCGGCTTGTGCTGACTTTGATGACAACAACTTTAGGTTTAGGGCTTCAGGGTTTCGGGACCTCAAAGCCTAAACCCCTGATTGGCAGGCCTTGTAGAACCTCAACATCCCGAAGAGCAACCCAAACCCGAAAACCCGCAATTCACCACGGCCTAAAGTTGTCGAAGTCGCGAGCCGAAGGTCTGCTCCCACTTACCCCATCTGCGGTTGATGCGATGGCTCAGAAAAAGATGAGGAGCTGCGAAAGACGAATGTATGTGAGACTTCGCGAGGATCGACACGATGAGCAAAGCTCCAGCTGCTGGTGACAGGAAGCCTGGATTCCTAGATTGCCGCGACTGCCTCGACCCTTCTGCTTCAGGCACATATGCCAGCCAATGACAAGGGCTGTAGAGGTAATGAAGAGAAAAGCGATGACAGTGCTGTGGTGCTGAGGCCAACTTTTTTGCTGATGCCGGTATAGATGGCAATGGTGATAGCGCTGATGAATCAAGCTCGTAAGTATGAGGAGCATGTGCATAAGAAGATGCTGATGCTTTGGCTGATGCTGCTCTTGCTGCTGCGGGAATGACGAAGGGACTAGGATGATGATGATGATGATGACGACAACGAGGATGATGTGATGGTCCTGATGACGCATGTTCAGAGCAACAGTTAACACCGATGCCAACGTCGTGATCGCGATCGCCATCGGCATCGCAGACACGCGCATCATCATCATCATCATCATCACTTCGAGCCACGAGTGCTACTTATCAATGTTGTTCTTTCTGTGCCTTCCCTGATTCTCCTTAATTATTCCTCTTCGTTGACCCTCACCTTCAACACGACTACAATGATGCTGACACTTGTTATGCCGTTATGCAGGCCTCCCAAATCAGCAGCACCATTACCATTAAAATCTCGATCAGCATCGACATCCTTACTATGAACCATTCTCGGTCTTTTTGCATCATTCATCACCGTCACCAGCATTAGCCGTCGAATCAGCAGCGTCATCATCAGCAGCACTATGTATTCCATCCTGAGCGTCATCATTATCGAAGTCGTGCTTTGTTCCGCCACATCTTCGCCTCATCGCCGCCATCACCAACGCTGGAATCACTGTCACCACCACCTGCAACCAGCGAAATATTGTCATTATCACCATCACCATCATCACCGGCGTCATCATCATCATGTCTTCATGTCATCCTCATCTTCAACATCTTCACAATCATCATGATCATTATTGCCCTCGTCTGCCTCCTCCTCCTCCTCCGCCGCCTCTGCCTCCGCTTCCTCCACATCATCATCCTTATCCCCATCATAATCATCATTCATATCATTTTTGAGTGCTGGTCGCCCAGCAGCCCGCTCCTCCACCCCATCATCGTCATCACGAGCAGCTTCTTCTTCTTCGTCATCATCATCACCGTCATCATCATGATCATCCTCACCACCATCACCATCATCATCATCATCATGATACTCATGACGGCCAAGGTCAGCACATATGTCCCTGGTCATCTTCTTTTCTATCATTGTTCACCATCATCGGTCTTGTCACGGCCCGCTTCTTCATGATCGCATGCTTGTCGTCGCGTCTTCATCTTGGTCATTGTCTCTCCTCCTCTTCTCTTCTGTAGCTCTCTCCTGTTCCTGTTCCGTCTGACACCCTGTGGACTACCTACGCTTCCATGCCTGACATGACTGCCTTCGCAAGTCCCATGGAGCTATCTTACAGTCTACAGCCGAGGATGGCTGAAGAGAAACTGGGATGGGGAGGGCCAGGTGCCAGAGGGGGGGGAGAAGAGCGCAATTCAGGGATTCGGACAAAACAACAGAGACAGCAGCAGGGGCTTTGTCGGAAGCTTTCGCCAGCTTCTTCGGCCCGTCCCTCATCACAAGGCTCAAGCCGAGGTGCTTTGGTAAATCTACGCCCCAGTAGCCTGCGAGAGGTACACCTTGGCTTAGAGCTCGGTTGCCAGAATCTTTTTCCTTGTTCGTCAAACCTTACAACTGCAGGGTGCAAAGAAACAACTCTTGCTCCGGTGCAGAAGTTTGAGTTGAGGACAGGAAAGCGATTCATGGACTATTTCCTCACTTCTGCATGAGCGGCCTTCATGAAACGGGAAGCTTCCTGGTTTTTAGAATCCTCAACTCTGTGGCCTCTGAGACCTGAGACTTCTGTGCCCGTGCCGACATTTGTTGGATCTAGGGCTGCGCAGGTTAAATTAGGGTTTAGGGTCTCCGAGCTGGGGCTGACAGTTGGCATTTTGGATTCCAAAGACCTGGAAGGCATTGTCCACTTCGCTCTTGCGGAATGAGATGTAAAACTCCCAGGCCCTCCAGGCTGATTCCGGCTCAAAACCGTGACCCCGGAACCTGCAAACCCCAAGCCTCCGATTGACTCAACCCTGAAGTAAATCGAGAGCAAGGCCCTGAGGCTAAGTGCAACACCTTAGCACGGCAAGGCACCGGGCGCTGGCCTGTAACGACACACTCTGCCTTCGTCACGTCCTTTGGCATTGGGCTTAAATTAAATCGCTTGAAGCTTGTTAAGGTAATAGAACATCATGGGCAGTCTTCACAACAGAACAGTCATTCGTAATTTCTGTCTGTGACAAACGGACCAGCAACTCCACCACAACCACTACCATTACCATTACCATTACCACTACCACTACCACTACCACTACCACTACTACTACTACTACTGCTGCTGCTACTACTACTACTACTACTACTATTACTACTGCTACTATTACTGCTACTACTACTACTACTACTACTAC
>CAJNJA010081041.1:503-20941 GCA_905231915.1 Symbiodinium necroappetens | reverse complement strand
TGGTGCTGGCCGCGCTGGCCAGCTGGTGAACTCGGCGAGTTCTGAGTCACAGGAGCTTGTTCGCTGCTGATGCTTGATTGTTGCACCGTAGCTGACGGTAGTAGGGGAGTAAGGGCTAATCCCAATGTCATACCATGCCATACCTACGAAACTTACTCGGTTTAGAGATTGGACCCTAGGGGTGGTTTAGAAGAGTCAAATTGTTGCGGCAAAACTGGTTGCCAGCACTAGTTCCAATCCCAAGATTGTGCACAGGCGTTGCGGTGCCAATGAACTGCAGCTCTCTGCACGATCACGAAAGCTAGCTCTGTGGAGCTTGCGAGGGTTCTCGTTTGCCACTAACCTCAGAGTAGTGAAGCAGATGAAAATTACCTTTAGAAGCTTATCTTGGTGGTTTCACAACATGTACACCGACTGCTGTAGTTTTCTGAGCGTGTCCCCGCATGGGCCCTTTGACGGTAAGGGTCTTAGATGTGGCGGTTTGTGCACTTGGCTTCTTCGCTTTTTGGGGATACGTAGTTCTGTCTCACGCCGACTTCGCACCATGAACCTCGCCTGGCATGTCCGAGTTGTGAGAGCGTAAACCCTAAACCCCTAAACCCTAAACCCAGGCTTGTCCGAGCGCGAGTGCTGAAAAGCCTAAACCGAACGAGCCCTAGCTAGGTCGGAGGCAAAAAAAATCCTAAACCGGGTCACCTCGTCGGTGAAAGATTTCGACGAAAAGAGCGCCCAGGCTTTACAGCCGGCGTGTCGCTCTCGACCCGAAAGGCCGGGGCCCAGGCCCTTGAAGGTCGAAGCTTAGAAGAAGAAGAAGAAGAAGAAGGAGCTTATGGGGTTTGGGGATTCAGGGTTTAGGGGTTTAGGGTTTAGGAGTGTATAGGGTTTAGGAATTTATAGGGTTTAGGGGTTCAGGGTTTAGGGGTTTAGGGTTTAGCGATTGAGGGTTTAGGAGTTTATAGGGTTTAGGGGTTCAGGGTTTAGGAGTTTATAGTGTTTAGTGGTTCAGGGTCTAGGGGTTCAGGGTTTAGGGGTTTAGGGTTTAGGAATTTATAGGGTTTAGGGGTTTAAAGGGTTTAGGAGTTTATAATGTTTAGGGGTTCAGGGTTTCGGGGTTTAGGGTTTCGGGGTTCAGGGTTTCGGAGTTTATAATAGGGTTTAGGGGTTCAGGGTTTAGGGGTTTGTGTGCTTCGGGTTTTGGCTTAAAGAGGGCTTAGCTTTGCTGAGCTTCCAGGCTCGAGAGTCGCCCTCTCCTTCGGCCTGCCCATCAGGCCTGGGCTTCAGCTCTTTGTCAGGGCACCGTATCCTCGGCTTGTCGCAGCTCTGATAGCCTGTAGTCCTTTGTCCCATCTTGTCTGATAGTCTAGTCCTTAGTCGGATCTTGTCTTAAAGATAGGTGTGATGCTGGCCAAGGTTGTACAGCCCACACAGACGCGGCCCAGAGCCAAGAGGAAGAACAGGAGTCGGTCAATTGCCGGGGATGGAGGGTGAGAGCTCAGGCTTTCTAGCGGCAAGCTGCTCGCTAGAGCCACGCTCTCAAGCCAGACTGCTCATTAGACGCGATGCGACTTGGCTGTTGGCCGAGGAAGAAGGCTCCTTACATGCGTGCCGTCCGGGACGAGACATTGGACATCCGCGAATTCTGTGCGAAGGCGCAATTGCCCGCCCTGGCGCATCCTCTAAGACCGTAGAGGCGTTGTTGAGCTTCTTGCTTGTGAGCAACGTGGTGACCTAGCGATGGTGTTCGAAGTCTTGGCTGCCCCTTCCAAACCCGTTCAGTAGTGTTGCCTTTCTGTCGAAGTTTCCGGCGCCAATACGTTTGTTTTCGGTTTTGCTGCTATCGAATATAATTACTATCGAGCTTCTTACTAACACCTATATTTACACGTCAATTAACAGCCAAATTGATCTATGCGGGAAGGTGACATTCCCGAAAGGGAAAGCACCGTTGCGGTTCTGTCGCACTCAAAAGCAGAGTAGTGTTTCCAGCCGTGGAAAAACGTACCAGGCAACAAAAGCCAGTTCATCAATCATCGTAAATGCTCTCCACCAAAACAGTCCCAATGCAATTGGTCACGTTGTTCTCGCACGCAGACACACACTTCCAGGAGATGCGAATGGCCCCATGTCGATGTTGACAGTAATTCGTCAGTGCAGCTGCATGTAGTAGTTAACATGTTGAAAGAGAAGTCGTGCATCGCAGCATGGCTGCGACTGAAACCGTGCTGGTTCCGGCTTAGCAGGGCCATAACCGTGTGCAGACAGCGTGCAGTGTAGCGCATCGTCGTGTAACTTAGTCTTAAGTCTCGAGCTGTCGTGCAGTGTTATGGAACCAAAGATGCAGCTTGGATAGCGTGGTGTGGCACGTTGTGTTGCATTGGTTTGATGGTGTCTTGTCGTATCTGACCTCATTGGATGTATTGTCTGCACACGTGCCTATATGCACATGTACATGTGCATATATGCCACAAGCATGAATGAGCCTGATTTGCACCCGTGTGCGTGCACCCATGTTCATAGACGGTCGCGAGGGCTGCAAGCGTGCATCCATGTCGATCAGGAGTGCACGTACAGGCTGTTAACCGAAGAATGATTGCAGTTGTGAGCTGTGACGTACATATGCACATGCATGCTCGAGCCGTGTATTTAGTGACTTTCAATGTACGCGACCTCGGTTCAGGACAGAGGCCCCGAGCCTATCCCCGCATCTGTAAACATGGGGAAGCAATGATTTGCCAGAATCAGAAGAAGAGCTGGGTTGGGACATGTTGGGACGCTCCGCAACACAGGCATAGGACAACAGGGTTATCGCCTTTCGGGGTGTAGAACAATGCCTCGTACGCAGTTTCACTTTACGTAAAAGCCAGGAAAACCACCCAGCAAACGACGTGAGCTGCAGTCGACAGACGCAGGAGTCTCACAGCGTCTAAAAACGAGCACTGAAATATTCTCCCTCCCCAGTCTTTACCACTCCGGTACAGGGTGTGCCGCCGACATTTGTCAGTCTGCAGATATTGTGTTGGGAGCGTTCGTGTCACCCTCCGCTAGGACATCTGGGTGATTGAGCCGGTGTCGCACGAATTCCTGAAGGAGCAGCTTGCATGGACAGCTCAATCGGTAGCGTTTCAATCTTGCAATGAGGACACGGGCATCGAGTACAGCATCACGCTGCGTGCTGGGATGTTGGCAAGTTGGTATTACTAGGGCACTAGGGGGCCACAAATGAAGTCAAGTCGATCATGCGAGCGACTGGGTCGAGGCCTGTTCTGCTTCGCCACCTGGGCAGTGGGCCATGGGCTGAGGTAAGATGGAACGAATGCACTGTTTGCGAAGTGGCCGTCGTATTTGCCAGCATGACCTTGAGGTATTACCTGGCCATCTCCGAGGCAGACCTGCAGGAAAAAGACATCATCTACAACAAGGCTCGAATCTGTCGGCTTCGAGGTCTGCGTCTTGTCACAAGCATTTCGGATCCTTTGAGCATCGTAAACTCGCACTGTCACATCTCAGTAAATGTCACTAACTAGGGTGAGCATTTTGCACGTCCACCTCTTTCGACACAAGTTTCATCAAGCGCAAGATGTTGGCCATTGCGATATGGGTCGGTTGCCATGCATTAACATACCATATTGGACTTGAAGTAGTTGCGGCCGAGGAACTTATTCCCTGAAAGTGTGTTGCTGTTTGCCCTGCTGTTTCGAGGAATGAGAACAATATTCCCTTCCCGACTACTGAGTCCCGAAAGACTGCAACGGATTAACAAGAAAGGTTGCGCCAAAGTTCTTCAGCTTGGAAGTTCAGATGGGTAACTTGACGTGCCATCCGCTTGCCCTGAATTGTTTCGTGAAGGCACATTCACATGTGGAATCTCACGGGAACAACTGAGCTGCAGCACGACATTCGCCGAGCTGAATTTGTCGTTGAAGGTTTGCAAGCCCTTTCATTTCCAAAGTGTAGCTGCATGGAGGGGTTGTCCACTGATCGCTGTGGCAGAGTGCGCATTGCTATTCGAGGATGACGTGCATGGTAAGTCCACGAAGGGTGCTGGCCCACGCCCCGGTGTCGCTGAGGGAATCTCCATGGACGCATTCTCACGTCCGTGGACTTGCGATTTCAGTTCTGACATGTCCGAACGAACAGGAACTCGGGGGAATGAGTGCATGCCCCTGCCAATCCTTGACATATCCGCTGCGCTTTTGGGGTTCTCAGTTCCCGGTATGGGAACCTACTACAGCTTAGTTCGCATGACTTCCAATGAGAAGCCGGGTATGCCCAGCAATTGGGCGGCGTCCATCTGCTGATTGGGAGAATAGCTCCAATGCTGATGGTGTCGAGATCGCTTCTTTGGATTGCATTCTGCGTTACGTGCGTGGACGCTGGTACTATCAATGTTCTGATGACCCTCGCCAGCTTAAGTCGTGGAAGTTCTGGGTCACAAGGTGTGCAGCGCATGTCGGTGGTTCGGGCAGAGTTGGTCCAGGCTGTAGTTGTGCGTGGGATCTCTGAGCGGTGGGAGACGTGCACGTCACGGGGTCTAGATTGGGATGGCAAATTTAGGAGGAAAGCTGGATTGCACGGACTCCGTCTCGGGGGATGGTGTGCAAGGAATAGCAGAGCATCCGAAACAAGCCATTTCGAGCGGCCGAATGCCAGAAAGTGATTAGACCTTGTTTCTCTAGTGGCCCTTCGGAACACGACGGCAGACTGCACGGACTCCAGTTGGTAAAACGAAGCGCTGCCCAAAAAGGGGAAGACCCCTGTAACCGGACCTATGCCCCGGATCGCGTGTCCTTGCCACTGACTGCTTTTCTTTTTCTTTGGGAGGGTTGGGCTGCCAGTTCATCAGAAGCGGAACAGACCCCAGATATGGCTTCTTCCAGGGTCCTGGTTGAATTTGAAGTTCGAGCCCAGAAGTCAAGACCTCAGGTTCGCACAAGTTCGCACAAGGCGCACATGTAGCCAACATGCTTCAGCCGTGTCTGCGCGGAAGCAGGGGCACCCAGACAGACTTGCACACTCCCGAGGCGTAAATGAGCCCTGTCCGGCCCTGTCGAGAATCAATGGAACATAGAAGGGTGCATTCAAAAGAGCAAAGAGGAACGAACGTGTGCACCGTCGCAGACTCGCCCGGCAGCGCATTGTGATTGATCGCCCCAACATCCTGCAATTGCTGTAAGTCACGCAGACAGGTACGAGTCTGTGGCAGACTTACCGTAGACGTTACTCTGGACACAGCTGCTTGAACTCGTAAAAATTCAAGATATGGACAGCCTGAAGCTGCTCGCGATGTTCACGTGATCACTGTTGGACAGAAGAGGGTGCACTCTGCAACCCTGTTTGTTGGTGTGTTTGTTGCGGGCCAGACATCCTGAAACGATGGCTTCTAGGCAGACTGTCGGCTCCTCAAAACAGGGCAAGGTCACATGTTTCTTGCGTGTTTTTTCAG
Organism: Symbiodinium necroappetens; assembly: GCA_905231915.1. Taxonomy (NCBI): domain Eukaryota; class Dinophyceae; order Suessiales; family Symbiodiniaceae; genus Symbiodinium; species Symbiodinium necroappetens. The sequence goes on along the minus strand of CAJNJA010081041.1, from coordinate 15,498 downwards.
TGTGCGGAATCAGAAGCTGTTGGCCTGCTTTGGACGAAGCAAGGATCCACAACGCGCTTGAAGACAACGTGGGTTGGAAGGATGGCTTCCTGAACTTCTTTGTCCCGTTCTTGAACAGTCAGGGTGGCTTTACGATTACAGGTGATGCCCAGTCGCCTTACTTGCTGAATGCGTCTCTTTGCGAGTTCGACATTGCAGGCAACGGTGAACCGATTACAGCATCCACTGTTCAAAGCTGCCTCAGTAGAGCAGGGGACGTAGATGTCATTGTAGTTGGTTCTTCTGCTGGAAACGATGACATCAAGCAGTTGGGAGAATCACTCCAGATTCCTAACTTGCATTGCTCTGGTGGCAACCCTGCTCAATGGACTGGGGCAACACCCCATGCATTTGGCATGCACCTGCCCTTTCCGTGGTATTCCCGAGGACCCATGAGGAGAGCTGCCCTGCAAGGATTGCAACGTGTTGTGATCATTCGCAGCTACGACTGGGGGTTTCCTCGAACATCAGCAGTGGCAGCAGCGGAATGGAGCTTGGAATCCTCGATGACACTGATAGGTCCCACGTTGGAGTGGTGCCACCAATGGGCCAACATGACCCAGACGTGCCGGGTCATCAACTCTTCTTGCCGCTGCGGGGAGCAAGTCGAATTCGATGCCCTTGGATACAAGTACGAGGTTGCCAGCATGCCGAGCTTCTATGAAGTGTCCGAAGCTGCCGTGCTGGAAGCTGGGCTGAACCCACGCGATGAAGTCGTCTCCCCTGCCCTGATTACCTTCGTAGAGGGCATCATAGAGGATGTCCGTCGACAGGGGCAGGATCCAGATATGGTTGTGAACTGGTTGACTTCGGCCCGAAGTGGGCTGGTGGCCATGCGTCAACGCAAGTTTGCGTTTCAGATGTATTTTGGGGGACCCAACGTTGCAGGAATTGCCTGGAACGGCTATGAATCTTATTGGCAGAATGGAACTGCAGCACTTGACACCGCCGATGCCCTGTACAACATGGGTGGCGGGCAATGGCACCACGGTGGCTTGGCCATGAGCTTCGGGTCATTGGGGTGGGTTGCATCGTATAGCTGACGGTCCCCACCAAGGAATGCTCTTTTCCGATCCTTTCTTTGGCAGTTCCAGTGAAATGGTGCGCCAATTCTCGGAGCTGTTCGCACGGCCTCCGAGCTACGATGCTGCAGCTTGCACTAGTGCAGGAATCTTGGCATCTACACGTAGATTATTCGACTGTGCCATGGGCAGACCCTCATGCCCACCGCAATTGAAGTAGTTGATTTGTCATAGATAAGTTTAGACACATCGTCAGGCAATCTAGATACGAATTAGTTTCAGTTGTTGAGCGTTTTCACGATGCTGCAGGTATAGCTCTGGCGCTCTCATTACAGAGATATGGGAGGCCTCTGCCAAGCACTCTTGAAGCGCGACGTGAAGAGATTCGACTCTCCATTGGTAACCTGAACGATGAAACTCTCTTCGGGACGCTCCGTTTCAATCGTCCAGTGCTTAGTGTGCACGCTATCAGCAAATCTCCAACGGAGGGATGCTTGCAGATGCACCTGAAGTTCATCACTTCATGCTTCGCAGCAGGCTTCAACCAGAACAATGGACGACTTACCGTAAGCTGGCAGGCTCCTTGGCAGGCATTTCAATGCAGCTTCGGGAAGGTATCCCTTTGTTTGGAGCTCATGCAGGAGAGGCATCGGTAGCCGCAGCCATATCAGCGCTTGTTGTCGCTTGTCACTTACGCAGTGCTGTTGCATGTGTCGTGCCGAACCGGCACGCATTGCATGCCAAGGTGCTGGAAGATGGCACTACAATGCGCCCCGGCACAAGCATGAATACAGCGAGTCCAGGTGTTTTTTGTTTTCGAAACTGCCAACTGTCATTGTTTATTAGCGGTGTCAAGTTGCATATTCAGGCCCGTTCTTCCTGCAGAAGCCGCGAGCACCGAGTTTCGCTTCCCGGCGCCTTCTTGGGAGGCAGATGGCTTCTGTGAATCCCCGCAGAAGTGCTGTCCTCGACCCCCATGTCCTCACCCGGGATGGGCAGTTTTAGCTACAAGTAGCCGGGCCGGTGCTTCAAGACCCTTGTCCACTTGCGACTGCCTCAGCTCAAGGCAGAAGCTGAGCAAGGAAGGGATAAGTCGCTGCATCCGAGAATCTCCGCAAGACTTTCCACGATCGGGCGGGTTATCGAGGTATGTGCGTGTATGGCCCGGAAGGAATTCCACATTCATGTCGACGCTGGAAATATCTTAGCCTAGCTATACTCACCAAGCCTTGGCTTCATCTAGAGCTTTTGTTTTGGTAACGGCGGTTCTGGTTGGCAGCAGGCTTGGGTATCATGGAGCACCCCGGCCACCAAGCGCAATTCCTCAAGTGATATCGGAATTGAGCTCTGTGTTGTAGCGTCCAGCAGCCAAACGCACCGGTTTTGCGGTCATTGGCCTCGGTAAAGATCTGAAAGGCTTTATGTATATGTTCCAGGAGCTTGTGGGGTTAGCTCCAGTGTCATGTCAAGTTTCTCGGCGACATTCCGCTACGTCTTTGATTGCGTCGACCTTCGCCTTGTTGTGCGGTTGCTTCACAAGACATGCGCGTGGCCGTCCCGGAGAGGTACGATTGGGATGCCCATCAGGGTCCTATGCCGCAGCAATCACCCAGGATGACTTAGTCCCCAAGAGATGCTCCTTGGTCGAAGACAGGGTGTTTCGAAGAGGGCAGGGCGGCATTGGTTGATCCTTAGAGACCAGACGGAAGCTAAGGCAGTCCTTGCCCGGAGGGCACCTACCGCTCTTTGCCAAGCAATGGGCTGGTTTTTTCGGTGTGCCAGCAGTGCGAGCTGGGGACTGGTTTGCTACCCGGAGTTACGGGGGCCACTACATGCAGTGCTTGTCCGGCTGGACGAGAGCAACGGAGCGAGGCCCATAGGGGGATCTGCCACAAGTGCCCAACAGGTCAGTTTCGGGGAGCCAACAGCTCCGACAAATGCGAGCTGTGTCCAGCCGGAACGTATGCTGATGAAGAAGGGCTTGCTGAGTGCAAGGTGTGTGCTGTGCTGTCATCCCAGCCTGATCTTGGCCAAGCTTCCTGCCTTTGCGACATTGGATCCTTCCGTGATCAAGGGGCAACCGCCGAAGTCGCTGACGGAACTGTTGTGTGTACATCCTGCGAGGATATCTTGCCAGGCAGCACCACTCGATATCCAGGCAGCATCTCGCCACTGCAGTGTCTCTGTCCAGCAGGTCGCTTTTGGCACAGGTCTTCACCTGGCGCTCCCGCGTGGTGCAAAGCTTGTGGAGTGGGACTGGACTGCCGAGGACGCTTTGTCAACTTGTTCTTCTCATTCTAATTCGCTTCAGTCGAATCATGCAACCAAATGAGACCAGCATCTCCCCAGTCTCAGGAGGATTCTCAGATGAGAACGCCACCAGTCAAAATCATCAGCCACCGATGCAGCTCGTGGGGTTTTCTGCAGGTGTCCCAGACTTTCCTGGTGCTGATCCGTCGTATGTGGTCACATGCGAGACTTCAGCTCGCTGTCCCGCTGGCCCCTTGGGGCACTGCCCTGACCGGATGAAGGGCAGGGGCTGTGCAACTTGCACCCTCGGCAACTTTTATGATGGCAGCGGCTGTACACCATGCACCGACTTTGCAGTGTGGCCTGTTTTGGTTTCGTGCATCCTTGTCGTCGCGGCCATGTTTGTGCTGTATCAGTACAGTGTGGGACTTGAGAAGCCCCATCGCGAGTCCATGATGACGCTGACAGTCACTGCCGGTTTGGCTGTGATGGCGACACAAACTCTGTCGGCATTTACCAGGATAGAGCTCGAATGGATCGAACCCCTAAATTCATTGAGAGCTGCATTGTCCATCCTGGCTTTTGATATTGGCTTCCTACGGCCCCAGTGTTGGGTGGGAGGAGTGGATCCGCTGCTGGAATATGGTATGGCCATCTCTGCATACCCGCTTTGTGCTCTTTGTATGCTGATGGTTTTCGCATTCAACCACTTTGTTCGTGGCAGGAGTATCAGCATCTACCAGGTCGTCAACACGCAAGGTCTTCTGGTTTCAGCCCTCTACATTGCTCTCACATATGTCGCCTTGCAGCCTTTCCGGTGTATACGCAATCCTGATGGCAGTGCCAGTTTGGTTGCTTACCGGGGCCTCACATGCTGGGACAACCATGATCACACTGTTATGGTGGTTTTGTCAGTGATACCCCTGTTGGGAGTTGTTGTGGCCTACCTGGCTCTTGTGACTTGGGCGACCTGGAGGCAGCTTGGACAAAGACTCAGAGCAGATTCTTTGGTCTTTCGACATAACGAGGCTGGAGGCTGTTGGGGTTCATGGAATTTCGGGACGTTTAGGGTATAGCGGGCAGGATTTATTCTGATTCTCAGGTATCCCCTCGCTTGCCGTGCTGCAGGTGGTGTAGATTTTGTGAAGCGTTGGTCCTTTCTATTCACACGCGCCTGGGCTGCAGCCCACCATTGGGGGGCTTACTAACCTCAGTAATTAGAACAGGTTGTGGGTATGTTATAGCAGAACCGCGTAGGGACTATAAGGAGATGATGTGGAATATGTTCCCCGTCCTTTCACAAGCATCATGAACAGTGCACGGTGGACTCCTCGGGGGCCAAGGTTTCCACCAGCACAGCTACTACTTTGCTTGGGCCGCCTTGCTGAAAGCAGTGTGCACCAACGCATCTCTAGGAATGAGTCACAGAAGCCCTGGCTACAGTCATGCCATTGTTTACCCGCTCGTGTGCATTCTGGCAGCTGGTGCATCTTATGTTTGACCACTCAAACAGCCCAGAAAGTGTCTGCCGACAGGTTTTGGCTGTTCGAAATCTGATTGTGGGCCTGTCTCCGATTGTTTTCGTACACCTTCCAGCCATTCAGCTCGTGTACCCTGGCCTATTTAGGGGAGGCATCATCCGGAAGTTCTAAGACTAAGACTTGACGGGTGACGCGAGATGTCCAGCACTGCCAGCTTCGCAACTCACCTGTTTTGAACTGCCAAGGCTACTTCACCTGACAGTTGCCATCTATGGCTCCTTGGCAGCTCGTGTCTGGCCATGGCGGACCCAGATAGCCAACATCCTCGATGTCAGCCTCTGCTTTTGTTTGCTTTTGGTGGTTTCGACAGGGCAGCTGCTACTAAAAAAGGATCAGGAAAATGCATATGTGGTCCAAGTTCTATTATTGCTCTTCCTCGCTGTTGCAGTGACCGGGTTGACTTTGGCACTCGCTGTCTCAGTTATGCGATTGATGAAGACTTCGCATCCATATGGGGTCTTCATCAGTCACCACAAGAAAGCCGCGGGCACATTGGCACGTTGGTTCAAGATGTTGCTGGCAGAAAGGATCAGTGACAAAGTCTTCTTGGATTCAGACGATGTAGATCGTCTAGAAACCATAGTTGACATCACAGGTGCCGGCACCCAGAACTTGCTGGTGTTGCTAACGAGCGAGACCCTGAAGCGCATCTGGTGTGCTGCGGAGATTGCAAGTTCGTGGGGCAGTGGAACCAACATTGTGCAGGTCGCTTGTGATGGCTGTGTGGTGACGCACGAATGCATCGATGCCGTTCCTGGGGCATGGACTGAAGAACAGCAGACAACTCTAGCCAACATTGGAATTTCTTTTCAGAGCATCAAAGATGCGTATATGAATTTGCTCAGCAAGCCTGTGATAGCTTTGGATAGGCGCGGGGCGGAGGTTGCAGAGCATGAACGGGTGGTCCAAATCGTGCTTACGCATTGCAAAGGTCTGTCGAGAAATATGCAGCGTGTCTTCTCTCCTGGAACAGGCTCCGAGAGCCTTTCGGGCTTTGGGACGAACCCTAAAGTCCTCATGCTGGGGGACATGGAGTCATCTGAACCTGGCAGTTGCTGCCGTGTGATGCAGCTTCTTCTACAAGCGCAGCTGGAAGAAGAAGTTCACCTACTGAACCCATCCCTGGCCGTGCTTGACATGGACCAGCTCACTGCTGTCTTGGCTTCAGCGAATGTGGTCCTTGTCATCCTGACACAGGCCGCACAATCTGCAAAATCAGACTAATCTGTCCCAATTTGGCTTGTGGTTTCGGTCCGAAGGTTTTCAAGGTCGAAAAGCTTCGGAACCTAAGATTTGCACAGCTCATGGTACCGGCCCGTCCTCAGGGCGTCCTGCAGCTCGCACCCTTCGCAGCTTGCTTGACTGCCTGTGCTCTCTCCAACGCGGAGCTCATTCCCGTGAAAGCAGAGGAGACTTTTCTTTATCCAGACCCACCGTTTTACGAGAAGTTGATGGCAGGCGATTGCTTTCCAGAGGAAGCGCTGGCCAACCTTGGCACTGATTTGAGCACTGTCAAGGCTACATGTACCGTCCTGTTCAACATGTTGGCGCTCAAGTTTACATCTCATGGGACGGAGCGGATTCAAGCCACTGAAGTCCATTTGATGTGCGGCAGGATCCTCCCCTTGCTACATACCGAAGCCATCAGCATGATCAGTCCAACAAATCAAGGTTCTTCAAAATCCGGAAGACGCAATTCCGGACGGGACTCTAGGCGAAGTGATACGATTCGACTTTCCATCCGCGAGTCGGCCCGCTTGCAAAGAATTGCCAGGGAGTCAAATGACGAGGGAGAGCAGGTGGACGAAGAGATCGAAGAGCACTTCTGAGGCTCGAAAGAAGATAATGTCTCTTTGTGTGATCCTAGTTGTGAAACAACGGGGTCGTGCAGACTCGAAGAACAAGAGGCAACAAGTACCTCTGGTATGCCATGGCAAAAGCGGTCGTTTCAAATTCGCGTTGCATGTCCTTGGTGCTTCTAGAGAGTGAGGGGGATCGGCAGCACTTTTGAAGAACAAGTGAAAGTGGTCAAGCAGATGGTCCTTTGGGCCAAATTCTGCAACTAAAGCTTTGCGGGTTCCCAGGTACAGCGACTATCCTTCTCATTCTCAGACATGCTCACTGAGCATCATTCCCGCATTGCCGCTACAGATGTGACTGCAGCTGCTGAGTACGACTGCGGCGGCAACTCCTCCCCCCTCTGTCTGTGTGTGTGTGTGTGCGCGTGCGTGTGCATATGACAGCGACAACGACCCTCGCTGCGATTGAGTCGATTGCTTGGATGACCAGGCACAGTATTGCATGGAGACCGCATGTACTTGGGGTTAATTCTAAGGCTACGCAGCCCGCCTCGGCTCGACAGTGCTTTTCCTCAGGACCACGAAGAGGAATGGGGGCGGGGCAAGGCAGGCAGCGGGGGGAGAGGGGAGGGGAAAGGGGCGTGGGGGGGCTGGTGGGGAGGAGGGGGTGGGGGGGGCAGGCAGGGAGGGCCAGAATGGCGGGAAAAGGGAAAACTGTTGGAATTGGCCGGAATGGACTGGAACGAAGACGGGAAAGGACAGGTCAAGGAGGGCTGGTCGTTCGTTGATGCATTGAGTAACTGTAGATACACTCTTGCCATTTTCTTGCGGAATCAGCTTCATGTCCTAATGCGCTTGCATGCGAATCTCATGCTAAGCTCTTGGCTCGACTCTATAGGTGACAAGCGCCTGACGTGCGGGCCTCAGACGACTTTTCTGCTGCTGCAGCAGCGCGTAAAGCTGAGTGCACAGGAGTTATGATACGCCGCACGTATATAACCCCTCCTCCGCTCCCCTCATCATCTTCCCTTCCCCTGACCTCCCCGTCCCCGCCCCTTGACTCTGCGGCCCGCAACACACCCAAACCCCTGCTTCCTTCTTTGGAAGTTGCAGACAGGGATGGGTGGTGAGGTGCACCCCTAAGGGCCACTAGCACAGTGAAACAACTGTTCGCACAGTCTGGCCGGTCGGACATCGACTGATGTTTCATCAGAAGGTTTCTTACTCGCCTTGTGTTTACATTTACCGATGAAGTCCAAAGTCCACTGACTTGAGTCAGAGGCATTGTTGAGGTTCTGACAGCAGGATCCTATTCATGTTGTTTTGGCTCAATTCTCATGAATGCGCAGAATGCCGTTGAGTTTCCCATCCTGTTTCATTTCCACCCCTCCGACTTGCAACCCGACGGACTTCCCAGTGTATGAATGCAAAGGCCGATCTGAAAGCCCTAGTATACATTGAACCACATCCGGGTGCTTCCCAAAGATCGCCCCTGCACGGCCTCGATGTTGGGAGGCCAGGTTGTCCAATGCTTTGTGATGCGATGAGGATGGCAGTTTAGAGACCCCTGGAAGCTTCAAGCCTGCGACGTAGAGGCACTTGGTATCCATGCCACTACTGCTATCATCGCCTGCCCGTGAATCAAGCTGCACATGCCCTTCTGCAGCAGCAGCTGCTAGAAGCAAGCCACAGGGCACATGGTGAAGTCACATCTGATCTGCTTTCCGGCATGGACCCATGATCGACAGAACTCAAGATAGAGCCGTGGCTGTCGGTGAAGCGAGCAGCCCAGAATTGGCCATCATGGAGCGGCCGGCACAATGCCGGCACCCCAGCAGATGCCACCACGGTGTGCTTGTCTTTGGTGCTGAGCAGGGCTTGCAGAGCATTACACATTTTGCCGAGATAAGGCCCAACTTGTGGCACGGGCCTCAATTTCCTGTGGAAGCTCCCCATGCGCCTGCAGATCCTGCAGATGTGTTTAGAAGACAATAACTTGCGAGCAGAACAAACATGCGGGACTGTCTTTTTTTTTCTGCGGTTTTCCCCACCATGGATGAAGGTGAGGCACCGCACTTACAGCCTGCACGGCAAAAGACGCAAGATGTTGTTCGGGAGTGAAAGGTCAGCGATATACATGCAGCAACCCTACTGCGGGCGTTGAACCGTGGGCAGGGTTCATTCATCCTAACCACCGGGCAACGTCTTAGACTGCAATAATGGGGCATCATTCAATATCGAAGCCACGGGGCTACATTCGGCGACATCACGCAATTCATGAGCTTGAGATTTGTCTGCAGCCTGCTTTCGCATGGTCGTAACATGTTCTCGCATGCAAGGCAACATCTACATGGCAGACTCTGACTTCTGCAGGCAGACCCTTGAGGATTGTACATCCCCACGGCTGCATTAGCGGTGAACGCAGCGGGTCATCCATGGTGAACCTCGGGTCATGTCACAGTTTTGCCGTGATTGCCGTTGTCATTGGCATGTCACGCCGTCGAACCCCTCGGCAAAATTATGCACTTGCCCCGGTTCTGATTAATTAGAAGATCACACTCAGCAATCGTGTTCTCGTGCCGTTATTCCCGTGGTAGCCCGCCAGCCACATAATGCTGCAGCCCATCTTGGGCCACTTTGGGTCTTCAACAACGGGCAAGGGGAGCTGTTTTTGCTTTTTTCATGCCTCTCCTGCCCCGCTGTGCAGAGTTGCATCAGCTCTGCAGGCATTGCGGCAGAAAGCGCGACGCCTTTGACGACTTCCGTGAGTTCTGCACGGAAATCATCTCAGCAGCTTCCGCCTCTGAGCTAGCAACTGGTAGAGTGCCATCGGTCCCTGAATAGGAACAAACGCCTACTGCCTTTCGCTTCTCTCCTTCGAAGGGCCTTCGAGAGGGCTGCGGGGGATCCGCCCTTGATGAACTTGAGCCGGGGGTCGCGGGCTCCTTGGAACAAGGATTCGATACTGTACCATGAATTGGTGGACCTGGGACCCACACATTCCATCTCATAGTTGGGGGCCCAGAGTGAACAACACCGCTGAGGAGAACTTGTGCAACTACTACGAGCTCCTTGACAGAAAGCTTGACAAATCTAGCTGTGTGGCGCACCGTAAGCACATCAGACGGATGGTGTGCTTGTGCGATCTCGGCTAAATTGGGAATTTCAGATAGCATCGGCTGTGGCAGTGGGCACCCCTGCCGCTACCAACCTGATACAGGTAATTATCGAAGGGCGTCGAGGTGCACTCGAAGAGAAAGTAATTTTCTGATCAGAGAGAGCAGAGGCGTGAAATTCAGCACCTCACAACGGATCTCGCCACTCGGACCAGAAAACGGGGACTTGCAATGGCTTGCGCAGTTGAGGAAGCTCTCGTGCTGTATTTTCCTGTAGGTACATGTAGGCTCTCTCAGGTCACTTGCCGGACGCAACTCGGCCGCTGTGCCGAACTCTTGGGTCAACAGCTACTTGGATGAAAATGGGAACTCAAGGGTAGCTGCTCCGAAGGATTCCTTATGACGTGGCAGTTGGCATTGGATCTCGGAAGGGCGCTGAAAGTCAAAGGTCGTGTCGGTAGTTTGATCTGAGACTACCGGGTGCACCACCCTCCGTCATAGGGCTTGCTGGACCTACAAGTAAGCTGCTGCCGGTGGTGACCTGCTTTCCTCAAGTGTCCAAGACCAGGCTTACAGTTCAAGGCCGGTCCATCGCTGGCTCGACCTGACACTGGCTTTTAGGGCCACAGGAAAGCAGACAAGGAAGAACTCCAAGCCGGAGCCATCGGTTCAGTGATTCCATCCATCGAGGCCAAAGACGAAAGCCGAGTGAGGTGGCGCCAACCGAAGCGAAGCGCAAGGAATGCGGAGATGACCCTGAAAAGGCCAGGCGAGGTCAGGTGTTATGGAGGGGGACAGCCAGTGGCTGAAGTCCGCGCTGTCGAATTGGTCTGTGCACCCGCCACTGAACATCAGAGAACGCAAAAGTAGGAGATGGGAAGCCAAAGTCTAGCTCCAGCAAGACCAAGGGACCCATGCCAAGGATCTGCCCAACTGTAGCAAGCAGAAAGTAAGCTGTCTCGCAATGACGGGCGGTTGCCAAGCGCCAGGAAGCGGGCACGAGGTAGCCGGTGCATCGCCAGCGAGCAGGGGGTTGCGCCAAGAGGCCTACGAGGTCAGCCCACAAAGCGGACAAAAGGCCTTCACAGCAGCAAGGCACTGCAGAGAAGGTAAGGAGGAGAGAGATTCGATGGCGAATCGCGAGCTGCCCAAACCAAAGGGTGCTCGTTCAGCAGCTCCGAAGAAGCCCGCTGCAAGCTACCCCCTCGTTGGTCTGCTAAGCTCGCATTCTTCCCATAGGAAGATCCCGGGACCCCGAGCTCACGAAGGGCACCCCCGAGTAGGAGTATGTCTGCAAGCACGCAAGCAGGGAGGCTTCCCATCAAGCAAGAGCCTTTCTTCACCCTAGCCGGCTCCATGCCATCCTCTCAGAACGGCTAAAGAGTCACATCGCCCTGTAATTACTCTTGGCTTGGGAGTCTGGACCTGGGAACCCGGGCCGTGGATCTGAGGCTTGCAAAGGAGCAGACCTACAGGGATATCATTGACAAGCTGTCCGAGAGCAGCCGTGAGCTTAGTGGCACGAGAGCTGGTTGAAAGCGACACTCAGTGGCTACATGTAGTTCTGATGCCAGTGTTGGGTTTGGGGGGCATGCGTAGGCAATGCGGTGCTGTGTTGACGAGGGGCCACTGACAACAAGCATGGAGAACGGAGGCATGCGGGTCCTTCAGAACGTGAGCAGCCCGCCGCCGGTGGACGTGCCCAGATGGAAGAAGCTGTGTGACACGTGTTACGCTTCGCAATTGTGTTTCGATCCATCACAAGATCATTAGATACGACTTACAAAGGTGCTGACCTTACAACATGGGAATGTCCTGAGAGCAGATGGTCCAAGCTCGCCGGTAAGATGTCGATCTGAGAGAAGAGAGCCAGCTTACGCTCCGTACTGCTCCACGAACATGCATGGACGGTTAGGCCTGGCTTGGGTGTTGCGTACGAGTCTTTGTCTTTACCCATCACGCAAGTCGATTTTCAAGGATGCAGTGAAGCGGCAGCTGCACCAGATGCTGGAGGCAGATGTTGATCTGTCAGGTGTTGTGCTTGTCACTACCGGGCATTGGCAGCTTGCGATTTTGTGCAAGCGTGAAGATGTGAGATCTGCATCGTAGCACCGTCATGTAGGCAAGTCCTGTTCATGTCCGTTAGTCCCGGGAAGTGAGAAAAGACGCCATCCCCAACACCGTCCTGCCGGAAGCTTGCGGATTCACAACTACAAACAGCGTGTGTTGCTTCCGCTTTGCGGAAAGGAACTTGGATTCTCCTTTCAGCTCTCGGCCAAGCAGATGCACTCCTGTTATGATTTCCTGTTTCTCCATTGAATGTCCGGCAGGCGATGCACCACCAGAGCTCATCGTGCTGGCAGGACGAGATAGGCCAGTTGCACGCGCCGCTTGGCTAGTAGTAATCATTGGAAAGCAGCTAGCTTGCGGTTTCAGCTGTATGCATCCTGCGCAGTTGTTATGTGTCTTCTCAAGCAAAGGCACAAGGAGTTGACGGAGAATCACTTGATGACTTCTGCGGAGCTGCAGAACCAGGCCGAAGCACTACAGGGTGTGCCGGTGGCACCGACTGTAACCACTTGATTTTCATAGTTTACATGCTCATGATCGTGTGAGATTGCATCATCTGAGACATGCCCATGCTAGCCTTGAGAGAGTGTCCAGATGGTAGGCGGAGGCGGTAAAAAAGGAGTTGGAGAATATCCTTGCATTACTCAAGGACCGCTGCAAACATGTACTGTGCAGCCGCCATGCGTTGCGGTTCCGCTCCGCATTCCATTATACATTCATTTGCTTTGCAACTTCGCCGCCGTGCATGTCATGCTCGAGTCGAGTACATCCAACTGCGAAGTCTCAACCCAGGAGCCACCCGTGCGTACAGCTAAGCCACAGCTTCCAGGTGCACGAGGGGAGGGGTTCACTATGTCGTACCATGTTCTTCCCAAAGTGTTAGCAGAGCGATGAACACGACAGCATTCGACGACGACTAGCAGCTCGCAATGCAAGAACTGTGCGCATGTCAGTGTGGATCGTCTTTTGTGGTCTTGGAGGTTACACACCCAATGCAGCCCTGGCTCCGCCCGGGGCCTCGGATTGTCAGTATGGCTGAGCATGAGAGTCCCGGAAGTCATGAGCTCTTCAGACTCTGGGCATCAGTGGGCCCCGTAGACCTGGACAGCAAATGTGCAGCGCCAAGTCTTTCAGGCCGCTCGGATATTCGCAGGGCCAAGCCAAGAATGGCGGTCAGGCACAAAGTCTCCCGGATTCTCTGCTTGGCGGCCTTTCATGAGCAGCTATGCCAGGCTGTGCCGCTGCCTCGAGTGCAGCCGTCGAACTGTGGCCCGTCCTTCACAGCAGGTGCCCTGCCCTGGAGTTCCAGCGACACTGGGGGCGGAGACTTCGCAGCTCTGTGTACAGTAAGTCAAGGCATCTCTGGAACGGGTCCATGGAGATGCGGAGCTCCAGCCGACCTGGCGAAGCCAAACGCCTTCCACACGCAGGCCGCGAACTTTGGCCTCCCTTCAGAGGTCAAGCAAGGTGCCTGGAGACCGAATCGGTAAAGTGATCGATGGCAGGTGGGCACAGCGCCAGGTGTGGATCCAGCACGAACGAAAGTGAGTTTTGCGACGCCTGGTCCGGCAATGTGGGCCGGCTAGCGAGCCTCGACTGGTCCGAAGGACCATGAGGTCCTAGCATTTTCATTGAGTCTACTCAACGTTTGAGCTTTCGGTTCCAACTGCCCCCGTTTCACCTGTGGAGGCTAGCGATTGCATGAGAAGTACCTTGCAAAGAGCTTGCCGCTCATGCCAAATCCCTTTGTCAGCCTCGCACGCAATCGAGCCCGGTCTCACCTCGATCGATTTTGCATTAAAAGTTGAAAGGCTGCAAGGGTCAGACAGTCCGCTTGGCACTGAGCATTCACTTCGGGGAGGTTCCATGTCGCGGGGAGCCGGAAGCCTCCTGGATGAGCACATAGACCCCGACTATCAGCCGAGTGAGAAGGAGGCTTTCTGAAGGTTTCGCGGTGGAGAGCAAATGCAGCCTGTTTTCTTGCAGGTTGAAGAATATGCAGAATGGCTGGGCATGGACGCTTGGAGCAAAGGGGTTCCGGTTTTGGCAGGAAACGAACACCATGGAAAGCATTCCAAGGACCTGGAAAAGGATCGTGATCTTTTCTGGATTGCGAGGGCTGGTTTAAAAGCACCGCTGCCTGGCACAGCACCTTACAGCTGGTTCAATGTGCATTTCTACAGACCTTAGACAAACCTGTGCCCGCTCGGAAGCTTTCTGCTGCCTTGTGAGGTTGCCTGCGCCCTGGAAGCCCTGCGAGTCTGAAGATGGTGAGATTTTCTATTTCAACTTCGAGACAGGTCCCAGATGGTTTGTTCAAGCATATGTAGCACTTGTACTTTTTTGCACTACATCTCTATGCATCTAATCCACATAGAGTCACGAAAGCCAGCCTGTTCCGGAGCTTGCAGGAGGTGTCTTTTAGCGCTTAAGCTTTGGTCGTTAAATCAATCGTTAATGGCACGTATGAGAGGGGATGATGGCCGACAGAAGGCCCCCACAGGCTGCCCCTGCACATGGCGTTGCCTGAATAGGTCCCTCACCCTGAGCTTTAGCAGCCCCCCCTCTCAGGCCACCTTGTCCTCGCTTGAAAACCCATGTGTAGAGATGAGGCTAGCGAGACATGTGTTGGGGCACGGAGTTTAGCGCAGAGTGTATATTTTTTGGTGAGTACCACTCGGCAGCAACCAGGACATGCTACTACTGAGACGCAGCCTGGTAGGTCCGGCCAGTAGCAACGATCCAAGGAACCAACGAGCTTCTCTGGCTCCTGCATTCCCTGCAATCACATCCCGCACTCCCTACGTCTCTGTCTTGTGAGATGTGCCTGTGCCTGTAAAGTACCCAGGAAGCGAGTTGTGCAGCCTTCGAAGCCCGGGTTTTTGATATTAGGGCGGGGTTCGGGCATCCGAGTATGCGTCAGCCAGATAGTTAGGCAATTAAAGAGATAGCTGGATAGAGAGATAGATAGATACGATAGATACATCAATAGGTGGAGAGATAGTCAGATTGATAGAGGCGCAGCAGCCAGCGGTCATGCAGCTGTTCCGGCTTTAAATGCTAGGGGGCAAGTGACTAGCTTTCGCACCCACATCTGAAGTTTAAGTCGTACGGTACTGCTGAACAATCAATCAATGAATGTATGTATGTATGTATGT
>CAJNJA010081030.1:634-11086 GCA_905231915.1 Symbiodinium necroappetens | reverse complement strand
TTAGAGGTTTAGGGGTTTAGGGTTGTGGGGTTTAGGGATTTAGGGATTCAGGGTTTAGGGGTTTAGGGTTTATAGTAAACCACCAAAAGTTGGAAACCGGATTAAGGACAGTTAGTGCTGGGATTCCCTTTACATTACTCTTGATTAAGGATTGAGGCTATTGGGTTTCCCTCTTTTATTTTGGGCTTTTACTGTATTGCCTTTACTAACAATGTTATTACGAATCCTACTACGAATACTAATAATAAGATTAATCAAAAAATAGCAGTAATGATGATGATAATAATAAGGATAACAGTCAGCATCATAATTAGTAAAAACTCATAACAACGATGACAATGTTAGCTACTAACAGTTACTACCAATACGAATACATTGCTGATAATAATACTAACAATAATAACAATCAGAATAATAAACGAATGGCAGTAATATAATATAACAATGAACATGATAAACAAACGATTGCGATGTACTACTGGTATGTGTTCAGACAGCTGAATTAGTGACTAGCGCTCCGAGGCCTGACATCGTAAAGTAGGGGTTTTTTCAAGTCACCAAACATACTAATCAGTCTGAAGCGAGGCAGAAAAGGAATAACAGGACACGTCTTGAGAAAGTCAACGGCTTGGAGGCGCAAGCTGCCAGCAGGCTCCAGCAGTACTTGGGGGAGTCTCTCCATTTTGAGGGGTGCTTTTAAGAGGGATGCTATGTTCGGGGTCTGGGTTGGGGGTCCCGCACTCTCGTAATTTCCCAAATGGTAGCGATCCGGGTGTGAAGCCTATTCTCGTTTCTGCCTTTTCATGTCTATGGCTTGGCAGAGTCGTACAAAAATTACGCCCTAAGCCCAAAGCCAAACAAAACCACCCCAAGACCTCCGAGAAAGTCACGACTAATGCAAGCCAGCGGCATTCCTCCAGTAGAGGGGCAGCTCCAGCAGAAAGGGAGCCTCCCTTGAGAGCGACGGGACCTCCTCCCCGCCATGTAGACGCTGGTAGATCACCAAATATTCCTCCGTAGGGCTCGGGGTAAGCCTTGTACTTCTAATTCTACACTACAATCTGAAAGGGCGACCATTACGAACCTGGACGAGGAAGTTCCAGAAGAAACTTGCTACGACGTCTGTACTTAAGACTTGCCACCACTGCCACTACTGCTGGCGATATGCATGGGCTTGAAGCCTTGTTGGAATGCACTGCATGGCATCTGCGTGGGAAGATAGCACAAACCCCCACACCTTCCACCAGAAACCCCAGAAATTGAGGTTAGACTATGGAATTCTTTACCAAAGATTATCCACCCAACATAGGACCCAAGCCCTAAGCCCGATGCCCTAACCGTAACCTTGAGCCTTTAGTTAGCAGGTTGGGGATCTGTGCAAAAAGCCTGAGATCTCCACTTCACTAAAAAGGACCAAAATAGTTGGAATCAGGGTGGGGGTAGATTACAGTATACTTCTCGGAAGCTCTGAGGCGGTACTTCTGCTGATTGTTCAACCTATGTATAATTAGGCTTCCGGGCTCTGGAGGCTTTGCGGGCTTAGGGCTGGTAGCATGGATTCAGTTCGGGGTTCTAGTTTAGAGGTGTAAAGGGTAAAGGGCTTTGATTTGAGGTTTAGGGGTTTATAGGGCTTTGTTTCTGCGGGATGACGCTTCCGTCCGTCGATGCTGCTCTTGAAAATATTTTGTTTCCTAACGCTGGCGGTCCCCGATCTCATTTGCTAACGTTGGCTTTTCTTGTTTGGTTGCAAATACTGTAAATTGCAGCATTTGGTACTGTTTTGCATCAAGCTATTGGGGAATTGAAATTAGCACGGTGGGACTTTGCCAGAAGCTATTGGGGAATTACACTTGTCAGGGTTCTGCTCTGCTTCAAGCAAGCTATTGGGGGATTGCGATGTCGAGGCTCTTGTTTTGTGTCGAGCTGTTGGGGTATCACAATTTGCAGTGTTTGCGACTTTACGCTGCGCCTGCTGTTGCTGTTGCTGTTGCTGTTGCTGTTGCTGTTGCTGCCTCCTCTGCTGCTGCTGCTGCTGCTGCTGCTGCTAGTGCTGGTGCTGTTGCTGTTGCTGTTGCTGCTGTTGCTGCTGCTGTTGCTGCTGCTGCTGCTGTTGAGGTCGTCGTCGTCGTCGTCGTCGTCTTGTTGTTGTTGTCGTTGTTGTTGCTGTTGTTGTTGCTGTTGTTGTTGCTGTTGTTGTTGTTGTTGTCGTCGTCGTCGTCGTCGTGTTGTTGTTGTTGTGGTTGGTTGTTGTTGCTGTTGTTGTTGTTGTTGTTGCCGTTGCCGTTGCCGTTGCCGTTGCCGTTGCCGTTGCCGTTGCCGTTGCCGTTGCGGTTGTTGCTGCTGTTGTTGTTGTTGTTGTCGTTGTCGTCGTTGTTGTTGTTGTTGTCGTTGTCGTTGTCGTTGTCGTTGTCGTCGTTGTGGTTGTTGTGGTTGTTGTGGTTGTTGTGGTGGCTGTTGTTGTTGTTGTCTTACATGCCACCCTCCTCTAAGCCCTCTTCCTGCTGGCCAAGTTGCAGGATACACCTGGTCAGTGCTGTACCTTGGAGTACGAGATCTGGCTGGGCATTCAGGACTGACAGTTCAAGGCTTTGGGCCCAAGAGGGTTTAGGGGCTTAGGATATCCTGCTTGGGCTGCAGGGCCAATTTTTTTGAGCCGGTTTTAAATGAACCTTACACCCAAAACTTACCACTGCCAAGTCACACGCACATCTCCCGGTAGGTGTTGACAGCACGCGCCCGATCTCCCAAGGTGCTGTCAGACTGTTTCCTCGCCCACCTCTAGAATGGAGCTTTGGGGCTTCTGGGTTTAGGGTTTAGGGTTCAGGCTTGACATGTTACGGCTCTAAGATAGGGGCCGCACTGATTCTGCAGAGAAAGGTTTGGGGGCAAATGGAACATATAGCTAGTATAACTACAATAGGTAGCCCTCAATAAGGAGCCCTGAGGAAGAGTATCTCTAGCATCGCGAATTCTTCAGACTTTACATCACGGACTTAGAGTTGGGGGTATAAGGATTCTTAAACCCAGGCACGACAGCAACACCCGGGCCTCAATGTAACAGACGGTAGACCCATCAGGTTTGTCATGCTGCTAGACCCAGAGCCCAATACCCCTTAATTAAGGAATATACCTGAGCTCATAATAGTCAAAGCCCACCCCCACATTTTAAGAAAGTTTAAGGTATATTCCTTAAGTAAGATCAGGGGCATTGAGATCTCTGGGAGGTCCCAAGCCAAAGGTTCAGGGTTTAGGAAGTAGAGGGTTTCGCCGTTGGTGTTCAGGGTCTCGGGCTGTGGGTGTCGTTTCTATGGCTGAGGTTTCAGGCTTTTAGGATAGCCCCAACTAACCTACGTTCTTAAAGACTGATGTAAGGAATTGGTGATAAAGGTACAACCGAACAGCACATGCCTGAAAGCTGCCCGCTCGCAGAAAAGCTTTCTTCGAAAACCGAACCCCATCACCCCCATAGTAGCCTTCTTTAGTAACCCCAAAACCCTCTCCAAACATTCAACCCGAAAACCCTAAACCCTAAAAACCCAAAACCCTAAACCCTACACCCCGAAGCCCTAAACCCTAAAACCCCAAAGCCACTACTCCCAGGAATAGGTCTTGAACCTGCCTTCTTCAAGAGATCTCGGTGTTCAGACCCCCGTAGGCTCCTAACCCCAAGGCCTTACGACAAAAAAAAGGCTTAAGGTTTAGAGTTTAGGGGTTATAGGCCCTAAGCCCTAAACCCTAAACCCCAGGGGTTCAGGTTTAGGAGCGTCGAGTTTAGGGTTTAAGGTCGGAGAATATCCGAAGAAAAGGGGGCCGTGAAGGTTTAGAACCGGTTTTCGGGCATCCTCATGTAAGAATGGAATACTCGGACTAACCGGTTTGGAGGGCATACTATAGTCGAACATTGTGGGATCTTGACGGGATCGCTGCTACTACTAATTCTTATTACTACTTCTTATCAGACCTTTTATTTAAACCTTAAATCCCCGACACCTAACCTAAACGACACCTAACCCCTAAACCTAAACTCCTAAACCCTACACCCTAAGCCCGTAAGCCCGAAACCGTCCCTAAACCCGACATCTTCTCAACGTCTGCGAGGAGCTTCATAATGGCCGCCGGCTCTCTCTCCTCCGTATAGTGAAACTTTCCCAAGCCTTTGTTTAGGGTTTGGGGTTTAGAGTTTGGGGGTTTTGGGGTTTAGGGTTTAGGGGTTTAGGTTTAGGGTTTAGGTTGAATTTCGTCCTGTTTTGGGGCGGGATATACATGGTGTTGATAGGTATCCTTTTACTTCCTTTATAAAGTATTGGTAGTTTGCCAGTTAGCGGTTTTTGATAAGGCTTCTACAGGTCTGTTGTAGGGTTTCGGGATTTGTGAAGCTTAGGGCTAGGGGCTTTGAGGCTGAGGGATGAATACAGGAACTGCGGGGACTAGGAAAGGTTAGGTTCAGGGTTTAAGGTTTAGGGTTTAGGGTTCAGGGGTTCAACTCAACAGTGTTGGGGCTGTAGGGGGGTGTCAATCTTTTTGCAATCTATGTGCAGTTTGACTATACAATATGCCCTCTAACCCTGTTCCATTGATACATAGTCTGCATACAAATCTGGGATGTTGCTAAAGCTTGAGCCCTTCCCTAACCCGCAACACTATAACAAACCGACCTTAACTTTGGCACAGAAGCTCAAACGAGCTAAACAGCTGTGAAAGCTTGCAAGCTTGAACCAGATCCTCGAAAGAGAGAAGCCATAGAGTATTCATGCCATGCATATCGCTGCCTGCAACTCGGGGTCTGTGCTGCTATCGTCACAACTGCTATCTGAACACGGCGTTGGCTTCGAGACCAAAGCTGTTCCAGAGAAACATCGACGGCAAAACATCAATGAACCAACTACTACGAGCCTACTACAGCAATCCTGATGCTAAACCCTAAACCCCTAAACCCTAAACCCTAAACCCCTAAACCCTATATCCTAAACCCCTTAACCCTAAACCCCTAAACCCTAAACCCCTAAACCCTAAAACCTAAACCCCTAAACCCCCAAAAACCCTAAATCCCTATAAACCCTAAATCCCTATAAACCCTAAACCCTAAACCCTGTTGGACACCAAGAGGCACACGCGACAGAGGAGGAGCGCTCGGGTCTCGTCGTAGAAGCCGCCCGGCTCAGCGCGAGAGTACCTTACTGTTAATGACGAGAAGACGAGGGTGCAGGGTTTCGGGTTGAGGGATTCGGTTGTAGGTTTGAGGGTTTCGGGTTGAGGGTTTAAGTTGTAGGTTTGAGGGTTTCGGGTTGAGGGTTTAAGTTGTAGGTTTGAAGGTTTCGGGTTCAGGGTTTAGGTTGTAGGTTTGAGGGTTTAGAGTTTAGTGAGGCTTTACTTTGTAGGTTTGAGGGTTTCGGGTTGAGGGTTTAGGGTTGAAGGTTTAGGGTTCAGGATGTACAGTAGGGTTTAAAGTTGATGGTCGGTGTAGGGTTTAAAGTTTAGGGTCTAGGGTTTAGGGTTGAGGGTTCAGCGTGTAGGGGCCTTGTTGAGGAACTTAATCGAAGTTACCATGATGAGGCAACCATATTGTTTGCCGTAGATCCCTAGTATGGCACATTCAGATTGATTCTTTAACAAGATCTTAGCAATGTATCGGCCTTATGTCTGGTAGAATAGTACGGATTTAGTATAGGTGCTCTATATACCTAGAGCAGGGCATTGGGGTTCTCTTTCTACTTTCCAGGATTCCAACCACTACATGACAACACTGTATGGTAGGGAGTTTATGCTTTAAAGTTTAGAGTTAAGAGTTGCAAAGACGGGACCAGAATATATTACAGACCCGATGGTCGAACGGTACTTAAAGGTACTTCAGGGGTGCGTCCGGCAGCCTTATTGGCTGTCTTCTGGCTCGAAGTCCAAGGCTTGAGGGCTCCATCATACTTCGCATCGAGCTTAGAAGCCCTGAGCCGTACATCCTGCCTTTCTGTGATCACCTTTTGACACCTCTCCAGCCTGCCGGACTAGGCAGGAGAAGCTTCGGCAAGCTTAAGCAACCTTGAAGTAGCAAGCCCACCTACGAGACCCCAAGCCGACACCCCACAGCTAGTAAACCTGAAACCTGAAGCCACAGCTCAGTATACCGCCCAAGTAAATCCCAACACCCTTAACCTTGGGCCCCATAGACCCTAAACCCTAAACCCTAGCAACCCTAAACCCGTAAACTGTCCTAACCTTGAAGCCCTGCACCTCGGCTGTGCATCTGAAAAGAAGAATGTAGGGGCCTTAATACTTAGAATAGGGTTTTGGGGTAGCTTACACTGTAGCTATCATCAGGAACCCCCCCAAAATAGTATGGGTAAGTGTTAAGGGCCCTATATTATTGTGAAAAACCCTTCGAGTTTCCAACAAACCCACAAACCCAAATCTTAGCCCTTAAAACAAAGCCCCAACAGAGCCCCTTTAAGAGTAGTATAGGGTTCCATAATAGGGTCCCCTTGAAAGGTAGTACCAGGTTCTATAATGGGGTCCCCTTTGAGGGTAGTATAAGGTTCTATAATGGGGTCCCCTGAGTCCCCTTGAATGGCACGGGAAACCGCAAAGAAACCCTTGAAAGAATCCTTTCTAAGCCCTGAAAACCCCAAAACCCTGGAAAACCTTGAAGGAGCCTCTTAACGAAAACAAAACAATTTGTTTCAAAGGTGCTCATCGGCCTTGGTCACACTCTCCGTGAAGTACAGCCCCTTGCCATACCTTGGTTTGGGGCTTCGGGATTTGGGTTTGGGGTTTAGGGAGTTTAGGGTTTAGGGTTGGGGTTTAGGATTGAGTTTTGAGACTTTTTTATGGTTTATTAGGGTTCAGATCGACCTCACTACCCAGAAGATGACGGTGACAAAGTTCCTGATTTCTGGCGCACTAACATCCAGCATCCTGCGGTAGCGACAGAATGCACCTGCGTAAACCCCAAGCCTCAGAAATCCGAGGCCGTTTGACCCCGAATTAGACCTTTACCCCTACACCCCCCAGAAGCCTAAACCACAGCCACCCAGAAGAGGCCGGCTAGAAATAGCTATCCGGCTCGGTTCTCGGTGGTAAGCGATTCCGCAACGCAAGACCTGTCGACCCGGTTTAAGAGCGACTTTTTACAGGGCGTGTAATGTTTCGGACATAGCCTTTAGGTGCTTGGGGCTTAGGAGCTTAGGGCCCATGCCAAATGGTCAGACCCTCCAAACCGGGAAGTTGTGAAGCGCCTCTGAAGCAGGGAAATCTTTGCTGGGGACCTCTATAAGCCTAAAGCTTCGAATAGCCCAAAAGCCTTAATTATATAGTATGGTCTTTGGGCCCAAAAGCCTTAAAGTTTAAAGTGTACCCACCAAAGCATCAATAGAATGGAACTTCTTCGAACTTCGAGTTGGTGGCCCTGCGTCGTAGACGCCGTCACGGGCGTCGTAGTAGGTCTGCAGGGGACAATTTCTTCGCGACCGCTTGTTGGAGGCCGGCTTGCATTTCTTACAGCTCCTCCGCCACCCGGCCCTGCTGGGCACCGTCCCCGCCGTCCAATCGTTGGCCCCAGGCAGATTCTGCAGCTGCCGCGGAGCCGGCGCCGGCCGCTGCTTTGACTGGAAACTTCTCGTTGAAGGCGCTCGGGGTGAGGAAGTGCTACATCAGGTCCTGCATCTCGGTCATGGCCGCGGAGTCGTCCAACACGTAAGCCGAACACCTACCATTTACCAACTTGTATAAGGGAATCATAATAAGGAACTAAACGGGAGGTTGTTGTGGATTAACAGTCAAGGAGAGGCCCGCAAAGGAGCCCCTGTAGAAACCACGCCAAACTTCGCAAACGACAAACCCAAGCGCTGGCAACGCAACGCAAAGATCCAACAAGAGCTCGCCTCAAAATCCCGTCACAACTCTGTGGAGCAATCATCTTGACTCAACACCCCTATGAAGCCTATACCCATGGCCCATAGGCCCCTAAGCAGTTCCTTTATTGGCTTATGTTTAGAATCCTACAAGGTAATCCCAAAAAGGAACTACGTAGGGGCCTATGGGTATCTCAGTAACCCTAACCCCAAACAACAAATCCAAACCCTATAAACCCTAAACCCTAAGCCCTGAGAAATCTGGAAGCCCGCGACCGACAGAATTCCTCTTCTGAAGCTCGGGGTGCATGGTGCCCCCTCCGGTGCCCGCCAAGGCCAGATCGAAATCCACCTCGGCAATCCTGAAAGGATCGGGGTCTGAGGGCTTGGAGTTTTTGGGGTAGGGGTTTAGGGGTTCAGGGTTTAGGGCTCAGGGGGTTTAGGGGCTTTGGGTTTAGGGTTTAGGGGCTTTGGGTTTAGGGTTTAGGCTCCGTGGAGCAAAAAAATTGGCTCCGGTGTTGTGGGGCCATTATCAAGACTTCCCTGGCCACAGTCAGGTGAAGCTTAGGCTGCTATGTGCCGTGGACCTTTAAGTAAATGATGCTTGACACAGAAATGTCGACCCCTGAACATTGCTGGTTAGGCATTTCTGCTTCAAGTGCTTCCGAGCAATTCTGCGTTAATGCCTGTCTAGGCCTCACCCCTAAACATCCCGAAACCACAAACCTTTCTGTGTGGACGCCTTTCTGATTCATTCGTAATCGAAACCTAGAGGGCCAGCAGTTCTCTTTTTCCGTCAGTGAAGAGCTCTGTGTAGGAACACCAGAAACGGAACTGTCTTCGGAATTTGCTCACATACCTTCATCCTATAGAGGTCCTAAACAGTCCAGTCCTATGTACTTAGTTTTGTAGAACTTTTAGTTATGCCTGTGTGTGTATATATATATACACATACATACACACACACATATATATATATATATAGATAAGTACACATACATTAAGACGGCTGCGTAAAGTGCACCCACCCAGCTAGCAAGGAGCACACGCCTTCTTGGCGGGGGGGGGTGCGGATCAAAACAGAGACATTTACGATATCCTCCGGGCCTGAGCAGGAAACGTTTGTATGTATCCCAAGTCATCTCAAAACTCGATACTGGGTGTGAGGTTTGTGTAACATTGCTCGGAAATTGATGTTCTTGCTTTTTGTTTTTTTTGGAGAGCCACGTGGCGACAGATTTTGGAATTTACTCTATAGGCATTTCGCTCGCATTGGAACGAGGTCCCAGTCCGTAATACCGGGGCCTTACTGATGTCAGTGTAATATGATATACTTGAGGCATATTATGTAGTATGGAGGCCTTGATGATTTCAGTATCAGTTTTGAGGCATATTCTAGTAGCACTAGGTTCACTAGGGGGCCTTAATGATGCCAGTAGGGTTTTGAGGCATTTTTGAGGTCTTTTATTATAGTAATAGTAGAACAGGCAGTGTAGGGGTACAGTGTCACTAATTATTTGGTCCCCCTTATATTCAATGCTCAGTTGCATTGCCGGAACTCTACCCTAAACCCTGAACCCTAGCCCTAACACACGTTTGTGGGATGCAGGGGAGGGAGGTGATATCGGTTCTCGTGTTTAAGGTGCCGTAGCATGTCTGGGTTTAGGGTTTAGGCTCTAGGGTTTAGGCTTTATTTAGGGTTTAGGGGTTTAGGGTGTAAGAGGGGTCGACTTCCTAGTTTCTTCGATCCTTTAAGGCAATGCTTTGGGGTTCAGACTGTCTGCCTTGCTGCCAGGCGGCATCAGGCCTTGTCGCACGGACGTTCCGTGCCACAGGTACACCTCGTTCACGTCATCGTCCAAGTCGCCTTTCTATGCCCGGAGATTTCAGCAATTGGCCGACCCTGACGCCTAAAGACTCATAGCCCTAAACTCTAGAGGCACAGATCCCTAAACTAGAACAACTTTAATTTAATGTGTAGGTAAAGAGGGTTTAAGGTTTGGGAGGGCATACATAGGGTCTTAAGGTTGTTTCGGCACCCCTATATCTTGGCCCGAAATCCTACAACCGAATGATTTAGGGCACCCAATCCACGCCCGGCCGCTCAGCATGTCGCTCAAGGGGAGACTGACCAGTGCGTCGCGTGTGAAGATGTCCTGAGCATCTGCTAACGTGTTGCAGAGACGTGTGCTGTAGGAATCTGATTCACAAACCCTCGTCCTATAACCAAAATAGTAGGATCCATATAAAAAGCATTAATCAAAAACCAAGGCTCTTTAGTCAGATGCCTATAGTAGCGATTTCTGTCTCTAGTGTCCAAGGCCAAAGTCTAGTGTCGGCAGGGCGGGCTTAGAATGCTTTGCAGCAGGTTGTCTGTGAATTTCACGTCTCTTATTCTGCTTGGTGGCTCATCGCCGCGGAGACAGGTGGAAGACAAAAAGTTAAAAGTGTATACAGGCTCGGGATCTTCCGTATGAAGCCGTGGGTCTCCAGAAGCACAGAAGTATCTGCAAAACAAAGTAGAGTAACCTGCCAATCTTCTTGCGGGCCTTTGAGTCCCCTCTATGTATATATATATATATATGTATATATATATATAGACAGCTAGATA
>CAJNJA010081029.1:0-49603 GCA_905231915.1 Symbiodinium necroappetens | reverse complement strand
GCTGCGCTTGAAGTGAAGTGAAAGTGGCTGGAAAACCCTTCGACGAAAACTGCAATGCCCTAGCCATCAGGTATAGCGAAGAAGATGAGGGGGATTCTGGAATGGACAGCCATGCAAGCGGCCAGTCATGGATGATGCAAATCCTGACCTCTGTGGTCCCGTACCATGCAGATGCCAAGGCATCCTTGCGGACCAGAGGTGTTTCTAAATCATCGTTCTTAGGGGTTCAGAAGTTTGTTTTGCGGAGTCGGTGGTTGAATCGTTGGGGCCAATGTTATTGAACTCCAGGGTCGTTTCGGTTTCGGAGTCGAGGCTTTAAAAGCCCTGCGTTTTTGTTTGAAAGCAGTTGGCATTCTAAGCCTGCTCAGACTGGCGTCTGATTTATCCATGCGGCCATCAGGGGCATCAGTTTTTCGAGCACATGGACGGCAAGACCTATGCTACACCGATGCTGGCTGCTCTGGTGGTGGTCGAACTTAGCGATTTGATTTTTGCAGTGCCTTTGACGAATTCATTCGCCGAGCCCTGGTGCAGTAACCCACTAAGTACAGGTGTCTGGAAAGTCAATTGTAGCAATATCCTCGTATAGCAATCCTCATTCTGTGACACTATATACTTCAAGTTCTACACGCCCCCGCATCCGCTTCATTAGCTCACTTTTACCTCGCGTCAATGTCCAGCAACATGCGAATCACATCGATTCGCAAAGCCAAGCATTCCACTCAGGTGGATTCTATCCCCTGCATCCTGGGCATCACCCATGACCTCTTCCTGGTTTTCAGCTCCAACATGTTTGCAGTTCTGGGGCTCCGCTCTCTCTACCTGCTCCTAGCCGAGGCTTAGCCGTCTCAGCACATTCGTAGCTATTGTCAAGCCCCGAATACTGTGACTGCGTGGCCCAGGCATTCTTGTGAGTCTGAACAGTGAAAGTTAGCCCGAGGCATACAAGGGTTTAAGTCCTGCCTTTCGGGGTGGCTGCAATAGTCCACATCCGTAGCCCCTATAGTCCCTCTAAAGAAGGTTGTGTAGCATGGCCCTAAACCCCGGTTCTATGTACCGTATTGAGAGCCTTTTATCTCATTCCCGATATCCCATGATAAAGCCTATCCCCTCGTGCAAATTGAAAGAAAGATCAGCTTTGAAGGCCCTGGACAAAGTCCAGAACCTGAAGACCGGGCTTGCTGCCGTGCTGGCGCTGCCTGCCCGCGTTTAGGACTTTAGGACTTAGGAGAGTTTTCGGCCGGTTCCGCGAGATCGACAGGGAATTTCAGGGGTGGTTGGGGTGCTTCGGGCCTTTGAGGACATGGGCTTGAGGCGTCTTTTTTGCAGTGTAATATGCCTCAGTTCGAGCCCAGACCCTCAGCCCTAAATCGTGTCGGGGGCCGGTGGCCCAGGTTTGTGGGAACGAAGATGATGCTGGGAGACTACTGGCCTTTATCCCAGTCAGTGTCCCTGCTCATGATTTTCGGGATTTTGGGCGCGACCGTTGCGTCCGGCATGATGGGAATTAAGTTCGGGAAGAAGGCCGAGGCGATCTTGCCAATGTGATCAAGGATCACATCGCTGCGACTCGCCTCACCGATGGCCTCTTCCTTCCGTAAATGAACCCTTCATCCTCCCCCCCTCGAAGCCTTGAGGCCTTAAGGTAACCCGAACCTGGTAGCAAAACCCGAAACCTCCGGTAGTGATTGCGCAAGCCGCATATCGATGTGGCCAGACTGTGGCATGCTTGAAAACTGGCAGCGAAAATTGGAGACCAGAGAGTGCGCGGGTGCGTGGTTGGTTGGTCGGTTGGTTGGTTGGTGGGTTGGCGGGTCAGTCAGACGCAATGTGAGAATGCTGGTCGAAGCTTCCCAGGCTTTTCTGGACCGGTGCCTTCAAATCTTTCAGCCCTAAACCCAAAACCCTAAACTGAGACCCCATAACCCGAAGCTTCTATATTTATTTTTATGATTATATATATATAGAGATAGATCGATATAGACACACACACATATATATATACACACACACATAGAATACTGTATATACTATACACACCGAACCTCACGCCGTCTTTTCTTTTCGTCTCGTTCTGGGTGCAGGAGGGAGGCCTGGACCAGGAGACCCAAAAGGTCGGGAGCTGAGGAACCCTATGGAGGCCTGAAAGTACTTCTATACTTGGAGGTCCAGGGGACTTAGCAAGTCCGTTATGAGTAGGGTTATAATTGGGGTAACTCCATTTAGAGTCGCTGCAGACCGGATGCAAAAAGGGTACTTACAACTCTACTTGTAACTTACTTACTAAGTCCACTGGACCTCGGTGTGGTACCTGATAACGTTTTTTTGTATAGGAGCACAAAGGCCGTAAGGGAAGCGAGCGGCGGGAGAAGCTGGGGGAACCCAGGATTGATCCACCTTCTACTGCTGGCTGCCACATAATGAATACAGGGGTACTATTCCGCAGGGTTTCATCATATGTATATATATATATATGCAATGGGGTACTATTCTTGAGTTAATCGGAAACGCTCATAGAGTGTATGGAGGGTGTGCCCGTCAGGTTCAATGTGGGAGCTGTCTATTCGCTGCTCACTGTTGACTTTTTCGAGCAGATACCTCCAAGTTTCTCTGCACAGCATGCAAGGCTTTTTCACATGATGCGATGCAGTCAGGTGTGCAAGTCAAGGGCAGTGGCGATATTGGCAGCTGCACTGACTGCCCTCGACCCGAAACACTGCCATTTGCCGCACCATTTGGTACGACGCAGAACGCCTATTTCTCAGGGTTTCTTGAACATCGTCCTTAATTGCATTAACTCCCGAGAACTATCGCTTGCCGCCTTGGTTCATAGGGTATATAAGGTATATAAGTTGGGATGTAGTGGAGTCGTAGGCGAACAGACTGAAAAGATTCTATGTGGCCACCCGGCAAGCCACGTTGGGCCCTGTTCGAAATCTGTTCGATAGGGGCTTTACGCATTCAACTATGGTTTTGGTCTTATTAGGCTCTAACCACACGGGAACTTTCGGGTTTGAGCCTTAATAGCAGATGAACAAGAGCAAGCAACTTCAAAACTTACTGCCCCGCCCTAAGCCTTAAAACCTACACGCCCTAAACCCTATAAGCCCTTTAATATTTAAGCCCTATAATCCTTAAACCCGGCGAAAAAGTGCCCAGGCGCTGCTTCGGGTCGAGTACTTGAAGCAGCAGCTCCAAAAGCTGCGAGACACGGGAGACTCCCTGAAGAGTCCGCGTCTCATGTGTTTTGGGGACTTTAGGTGTTTAGGGATGTTTAGGGTCTGTTATAGGGTTTAGGGCCTCATATGTTTTGGGGACTTTAGGTGTTTGTGGTTTAAATCCGAGGTAGCATTAGGGAGACTGCTCAAAGGGGACCCTTCTGAACCCTACTTTATGGCTCTCTTCAGGGACCTGATTGAGAGGGTCGAAATCCCCCAAGGGTCCCCCTAAGCCTAATTCCCATTAAATACGTGGCCGAAGAGCTTCAGGGCATTGCAGTTCCTACTACAGAAAATGGGTAGAAGTAGGAAGGCCATGCTTGGGGAGGATGCATGGAGACAGATATGGTTTAGAGTCTGGGGCTGAAGCTTGCTTACTGTTGCGTTAGCCGCTTGCGCAACGAACGTTACAAAACAGATAGAAGAACGCACAAACAATAGTGTTGCCTTTGAAGGGACTTTGCCGTTAGTGCCGCGACACCGCATATCCGGGCTTCAAGTGCTTGACTTCTTTGACCTGCAGGACTGATTGCGTCGATTTGTATTACCAGTGACTATTACTTGGTGTCACGGTGGTAGCATCTTTTGACATGGCTAGTAAAAAGTAGAACTATGCCTACGCATGATTGTTACCCGTACGGATTGCTCCTTTGCAGTCGCAGTCAATCCAGGCTTGAAAGCCCTCAGAGACAAAATCGGATTTCAAGCCGGATGAAGCCTAAAGTGTACGGTTCTGGCAGCCAGGCGAGCTGGAGGCAACGGTCGCCAAGTGCGTAAAGTTCGACCTCGAGAAAGAGGAGGCACTGCTGTGTGCGCGACAGCAGTCAGTAGGGCTTGCGGCTTTGGGTTTTAACATCGGGATCCGAGTCCCAAATGCCCCCAGCCCGTCAATATCAAGCACATGAGTTCATTGACTTCGAGTCGAATCTTGAGAAAGCCATCGGAACAGATTTTGGGGTTTGGGGTTTAGGGCTGGGCGAAGTGGAAAGCCTGTTGCAAAAAGGCGTTGTCAACTCGTCAGGTTGCGCGGCTTCACGCGCGTGCCCAAGAGTTGCTTCGCAAGCCAGGCCGGATCCGTAGGGCCCTGCGCCTCGCAACCCCAAGCCCGTTTCGGTTTCGGAGGGGGGAGGGGTTGCGGACTTCGTGCTGCGACTATGTACATCGCAACCTATACGTATATTTAAGACGTTACATGTATCTTTCTGGTCTGGTACTGCATAGGACATTGTAGAACAATCGAAAGAATCTACATAGGGTACATTGCAACGGTCACATATATTATAGCCAAAACTGGCAGGCTCTGAAGTGTTGCTTCAAATGCAGAGGCTGTGTACGTAGTGATGCTGTGTAAGGAGGACACAAAGAGCCATCACGCTTTGTCGAAGCACAGCTCCAACCTCGAGCTTGAACGCTTCAACCTTTTGGATAGTTCTCCAAAATCGGTTGCCATTTACAAGGGTGCCGTACTATTTTGGGGACCTAAAAAAGGATTCTAATTGAGAGAACTACCCATGCGGTGTGTTTCAGGGTCGTGCTTGGAGCGGCAAGCTTAGCATTGTGGTTGGAAGCCGTTGATGTTCAACTCCTCCCGTAGCCAAGATGTTGGTACGGTAAACACCTGAGTAAAAAAAGACGGCTTCGTCGTTAGAGGTGAGGAGAAGGTCGTATACATGTGTTGTACACTTGTGCGTCGTAACTACTTTGGTCATCCTCAACGGAGGGACCCTTGCCGACCCTGGCCCACAAAAGCTACGCAGTTGTAGTCAGATCAACCGCAGAACGCCTGCAACAAGCGTTTTGTCAACAAGACTCCATTGGTCGAGGCCGACAGGGCTACAGCAGCCCGACAGCCAGCTAGGGGCTCAGACCATCTTGCCATGCTTCGCCTGATCGATATGAACAGTCTTAACAGCTTTTGAATGAGCAATGTGTCAATGAGCGCTTGACGACTAATGGCAGAGAACAGATCACGATTGAATCAGTCCCCCGGGAGGCTCCAAGCCCGACTTAGACCGGCCGCTGCCAATAGAGCCGATGTAGCACAAGCACCAGTATAGATCGCAGTATGCATGGTTCTGAAGTAGCAGTAGCAACAGTGCAGGCTGACTGCGGTCCCCGCAGCTGAGCCACGGCCCCCTCCTTTCGTTCAGACATGACGGCCCCAGGCCCTACATCCTGAGTCGGGCTTTAGCTGCATGGCATGGGCCCGTCTAGCACCACCAAACTTCTTGGGCTGGGCTCACGGTTTGGGGCTTAGGGGGTTTGAGATCTAAGAACTAACAAGCAGGCTGAAGGTGTTTTTGGCATTCTTGACATGTCTCACTGGCGGCATTGCCATCTTTACCCTGGTTGCTCCATGTCAATTGAATTGAACTTTGGTCGTACCTGAAATCAATCGCCATGGAAGTAGAAGTCATGCATGGTCCGCTATCGCCACAAGTTTTAAACACTTTTGCAGACGTTGTGAGAAGTTAAGCATCCAGCAAAGAGGGATAGCTGCAATAATGACACTTACCATCGTCGCTAACAGTAGATTACGATTGTTAGTGTTTCTGTTCGTGTTGTGAATCAGCATTTGTGACGCAGGCAGTGTTCAGAATCTGCGCATGGCCACCCTTAAATAATGAAGGGCCTGATGATAACCACAATTTATTTCTGAGAGTTCCTAATTTTATAGCACCACACAAGTCATCTTTATAGAGACTCTTCCATGGAATCCGAAAAGGAACGCCTTTTCCAATTATCAAGGCATCCCATATTCTTCGAGGTCGCCTCGAAGTTAGTCAACAGCATGAGCCCACGACTGAGGGCTCAGGGTTTAGGATTTCAGGGTTCGGACGTAGTGTTTAAAGTATAGGACTTTGGGGTTAACGTTTAGGGCTTAAGGTTCTGAAGCCGTCGGCTGTTGATGCTCTTGGAGCACCTGGCTTGCTTCGGCGGTACTTGCATATCGAGCCCCTCATGGATGTTTTCGAGCAAAAGCAGTGCCTACAGCAACAGACTGCTTGCAGAAGGGGTCCGTGGGAGCCTGACGGACCGAATTCAATTGGGTAGTTCTCTAAATTAGGGTCTCCTTTAGGGTCCCTTCTTTATAAGGGTGCTGTACTATATTGGAGACTTAAAAAGGGACCCTAATTTAAGAAAACTACCCACTGGTCACCGGCAGGCAGTGTAGAGCTCGAACCTGTGAGCGGCACCGTTCAGGGTTTAAGGTCTACGGGTCGCAAGTTGAAGTAGGGTCAGGTCAGTCAAGTGTTCCAAAATGGATGGAGTAGAGATCCCCAAATCTTTAGCATCTTCAGGATACGCACAATGTGGCTTCTCCTCAAGCCTCAAGCATCAAGAGGTCCGCCACGCCTTAAAGCCGTTTCTTTTGAGTTATTCTGCGGAGTTCCATATCTAGGGCGGCGTACGCTGTTTGTTGTTTTCATGAGATATTAGTGTGAGTTGACACCCTCGCATTTTCTGTCACAGTGCGCCCTTAAGTACCGGCTATCACTATATTCTCGGATGCACGGGTAGTGTTCACTGCTCGATACGTTTCCATACAGTTTGTGTGCACTACGCGCTTCATTCCGGTAGCACTGAATGCCTGAACTCGGTGAGTTTCACTCAAGCCTGCCACTTGCACAGCATGCTGGGAGCATTTCAGTCGAAGCTAATTTGGCCCTGTTCCAGGATCAGGGTGTGGCGCCCAGACCTTGCAAGGTTTAGGAAAGCTTAGGCTGCAGAGTTCCGGTTTCGGGTATGGATACAGGTCAACTGCCTGGGGTTGTCGGCTTGGCAGCCCTAACTTCAGCTTGATGATTACAAGGTGCCCAAATGCTTTAATGTTCATAGATGTTTTTGCGTTGCTATGATTAACTGATAAGGCTCCGACTGATTGTTAAGCCTCTTTTGCTATGGTTCCAAGCGCGCTTATTCCTCAGCTACTATTTCGCATCAGTCTTGCTGGGGGGTGCTGAGAAACCTCACCAGGCACAACCCCCAAACCATTGACCCATCGTACTTCAAGCTCTCCCAGATGCTTGGTTGCCGATGCAAAAGCACGGTACCAGATGGCAATGGCTTTCCCTGTGTAGATCGCAATCATAATTCTCGAAAGGTGCAGTTATCTGCGAAGCTTAGTGGCTAGGAGGTTTTGAGAGGTAGGACATAAGACAATAGAGGTACATGCACGTATGCACAAGAGATGGCCACACCACCGAGAGGAAAAAAGATGCACATGTAGCTTGGCGCTTGCAATCTTGTGCTTGAGCAACCTACTCCATACCCTCCCCCCATGAGTATCGTTTAAACTCTGGCATAGCAGCTCGATGTTAGTTGTCTTCGTGCAGAGTGAGCTGCCCCCCAATCCCGAACTCAGTCTCAGTCCAACCGGTGGCCGTGGCATCAAGGCAACCAATTTCCCATGCAGCCTGGTGCAGACGCTTGTACGCAGGCCCATGGGACTGAGCGTGGCTGGGGAGAATGAGCCACTTTAGAAAGGTTCATGTGCCACCTGACAGTGTAGCAGTGTGGCTTATGGGCTTATGGCTTGTCATGAGCACAGGCAGTCACGCCAGCATGTCCGTCATCTGCAGGCACAGCCAGGACAGAAAGAATGTGGCCTGCATCTTGCATGCACAATGGTGGCTGACAGTGGAAACCCATCTCAGGTTCATATTCCTTTAATTCGTCGGTGAGTATTATTCTTGTGTAGGGGATGCGCGATTTAGCTGATGATCTTCTCTCTCCGAACGCTTTGAAAGCGGTGTACTCCACCATATACCCACAAGGTGTGGCTACCAGCAGCAGTCAGAGGAGGCACCTCCCGCTGGTGGTTCGATCCTCTTTCACGGGGGCAGACTAAGGGCGTGTGGCAGCCTACACCGAGAGCCGTGCAACTGGACACCCTCTACCTACACCTGTAGTTGTTGTCCTTCTCATCTTCATGTTCACTGCCTTGCACGCCTACCTGCCGCCCTTGAGTGCTCAAACTCGATCCCAAGCTTTAGTTGGAGTAAGCAAAGCTTCTTGGACATGGCGATGTGGAGCTCCTTGCTCCTCTTGGTCGTGGGAGTCGCAGCCCACAGTGGTACCATGCCCGAGCAGGGGAAGCGATAGCATAGGGGCCTTAATGATTCGAACAAAGCTCGGATGTATATTATGTCGCGCTTACTATATTTACTATCAGGAACCCTAAGGGGTAGCACTACTTAGGTTTATCAACTCCAGGATTGGCCACTTGTAACGAAGACCTGCCGGTCAACCTCACACACCTAAACCGCAAATCATCTTACAAAACACCCCAAAGCCCAAAAAGCCCCGACCCCCCAAAACCCTAAACCCTAAGCCCTCTACGTAAACCCTAATCCCGACACCCCTCGACCCTAAACCCTAACGCCTACAACAGCCCTTTAAACGCTGATGCGCCTGAGCCCGGAAGCCTTCGAACTCTGAGAACCAGGAGAAAGCATGGGCCCAGGCGCCCAAGAAGTTCATTGCTCTGTGTTTTGAAGCCTTGCTTAATCTTCTTGTCCCTAGAAGATACATACACACACACATATATATATATGTATGTATATGTACACGTATATACATATATATATATATACATTTCATTTACATACTATACATGTATATGCAAAAGCTATCAGTTTATCTATCTATGTAACTATCTATCTATTTATCTGTTTATTTATTTATTTATTTTCCTACCTACCTACCTACCTACCTACCTACCTACCTATCTATCTATCTATCTATCTATCTACTTATATATTCAGATACACACATTTTTATGACTGTCAACCCCAAAGTCCTCTGAGAGACTGGTCATACTCCTTCACATTCGGGCTACGGTTTCCGGGGCTCGGATTGTCATATGCTGCTTGCACTGAGCCCCCGTGTCTTCAAGCCCAAACCTTAGTCTCTCCCGGAACCCGTAAGGTCCAGAACCCTAAACCCAAGGCCATGAGACCCTGCACTCGACACACCTAGACCCGAGCTTGGAGCTCTAACAAGTCAAGCCTCATAAGCCTTATATGCAGGCTACCGGTGTAAGTGTCGACAGACCCAGGCACCTGCCCCGCCAGCAAGAAATGTGGGGCCGACGCTGGCTCGGAGAAGGGTCTGCCTTGCTGTCAGAGCCGTGGCGGACAGATGTTTGGGGGTTCTTGCTAAGCCTGCATATGGGGAGTTCTCTAAATTAGGTTCCCTTTTGTAAGATCCTTCTCATAAGGGGTGCCGCCATCTTTTCGGTTCCTAAACAGGGACCCTAACTTAGAGAACTACATACTGTTTCTAGAAATCACAAGCAGCGTTGCCGGTGTTGAACAGCACACCCACGAAGTATGCCGCCACAGAAGTTTGGCATGGTTATCTTTGCTGTTGATCCGGGCACTCTTGAATTGACTTGAAGGTTAGCTTCAATGTAGGTGGCTGTTCCTGTTTGGTGATTCCGACTGTTGAGAGATTTTCTTGTGGAACAGTGGCCCAAAGAGTGGTGCATCATAGGTTGGGGCGTCATAGGTTGGAATAACTTGATTGGGAGTTACCTTCTATTCCTAGTGGTAGCTTGGTGACCTTTAAGTCAACTCTGTGTGCCTTCTATGACTGGCGTTGTTGTGGGTTCAGTCACAACCCGGGCAACAACAACAAAAAGAGTCACTAAACCATGAACCGCACAGTTCCCTTGTGTGCATCCAAGGATATCTTCCACCTCCTTCGAGTGCTGCTCCAGCTCCGAAGCCTGCATTCCCAACGTCGCTGGACTCGCATGCCTCAAGCATCGCACGACAAAGTTGTCAATATGGGTGTCGGAAGAACTAGTTTTGCTATCTGCAAAGAGATCCTATATACTTATATCATAGTATATCCACTAAATAAGCATGAAGGATTCTATGTGACGGTTGACGCTTGGGGAGTAGAAGCATTCGGAGTTTGTGCTGATTCACTAGTGGCTTGTCACCGCATGAAAGCACGACATTGAAGGGGCAGAGAACGCTTGGTGGTCCAGATGGTTGCACCCACCGACATCAGTTCAGAATCACTGTTTTTCCATGATCATTGTTCCCACCGCTCTTTGCCTTCATGTTATTGGGGACGTTTTTTTTTATCACGGCTACTGCCAACTTTCCGGCGATTGCTATCATGATGACTGCAATGAAGTCTCCTTTTGTTGTGTCTCAGGTGGGATGCCGCTGCGCCGGCGAAGAGAACTTGCGCGATTACGAGGGCTACAGCTTCGAGGACTAGTCAACAGCGGCACAAAGATCAATGTAAACGAAAACGTTGATGTCACAGATTTTGCTGGGCGAATTCTACCTGAAGGTGTCACCGTGGTTCGCGACCTTATCGTAGGATTTTTGTAAATGGATGGCTCAGACAGGGTTGCCGGCCGGGCTGTAACAATGGAAACCCGAGGAGCGGAGTACGTGAGTACGTAGTACAATTACCTGCTATGTTAGATGGCGCTCAACTGAGTGGGCATGTGCTTCGCACGCAACATGCCTCCTCGCGTGATAGGCCGATAGTTCCCTCCCCAAACCTTCTTCCATGTGCCCTGACCATTACCCATCTCGTTCACACACTAAAGCCTTATCGCAAAGCTCTACCAACCCGGCCGAAGGACTACAAGCAAGAGTTCTCCAAGTCGTACGCTGATCACGAGCTCGAGAGCAGGAAATCGATCTTCGAGGCTGGGGTTTGGGGTTGAGCGTCCAGATTTTATAGTAGGGTTTTGAGTTTAGAGTCAGGAAAAGAGCAACATGTTAGAAGAATCGGGGCTTGCGACGGTTAGCAAGTTTTACTGTTAAGACCCTATATTGTTGACGGGGTGGATCAGCTAAGATTTGAGTTTGCAGTTCAGGGTTGCATTAACGGCTCCGAAGCGATGCCCATAGAGTTGCCGGTGTCAGAACTGCCGGTTGCTGAGATGTAAGTCCGAAGAACCACTAGAGCGAGCCGCAGCCACCTGGACATGTCAGAGACCAGCTCCTGCGCTGGAACTGCTTCAGGATGGCTTAACATCGGAAGAGCGCGAAGTTTAGGAGTCCTTCAGCCGGTGTAGCATTGCATGCATCTAAACTCGAATCGAAACCCGAAGCACCGTAAGCCTGAACGCCGCGCCAAGGCGAATTTGCGGAAGGTGCAAGCACACAACGCCGAGTACAGGCTGTAGCGGGGGTTTGGGGTTCAGGAGTTATAGGGTGCCAGGGTTTAGGCTTGTGGTAGTGTTAGCGGGATTTGCCCTCATGACATGTCTGATGCATTGAAGAAGTCCCGCAGCTAGCAGGGACCGCCCCCCCCCCCCCGATAGCAAAAGTTGCATATATCTTCAGACAAGCACAGGGCTCCAGTGGTCAGAGACCTCTGTCCTTCCCTTGTGTTTGGAGACGGAAAATGTTACAGTTGCTGTACATCAGGGATGTGCGGTAGGCTTGACGTGCTTGGAGGCAACAAGCTTCAAAATCAAGCAAGGCAAGCCTCGCAGGATCAAGAGTTCTCGTCGAGGTTCTGCTAAGACAGACGCATCGGGAGAGGGATAGTATTCCTGGTTGGATAAGTGAAAAGTCCGCGATTCTTGCGCTGGGCACTTGTACAACCCATGCACTCCATGGCCACTAACTATCTTACAGCACCCCTTACAGAGCCTGTCTACAACCCTTCTTGCAACCCGCATACAGCTTCGAATAAACCCTCCTTTCACACTACCTATGACTTATGGCATCCTTAGAGGCAGGGGCGTCGCAGCAGGAACCCTTAGTGTCATAATGAACCCTTACGGAACCCTTAGCCTGGGCTTAACATAAACCATCCTAATGTTTTTCATATCCCGTAGCATTGTAAAAGAAATCTTACAGGCAGGGGCTTCGCTCCTGGCATATGGTCTATGTGTAACTTAAACCTTTCTAGTAGCCCTGCAACTACCCTTCTGCAAACCCTGACTATACCCTTTACAGAACTCTTACAGGCAGGAGTGTCGCACAAACCCTAAACCCTTCTCATAACCCGTTTAATGCACCACGATAGCCTCTGCAACGTCCCTTAGAGGCGGGGCGTCTCACCATGACCGTGGTCTCATGATGAAGCCGTATGGAGCCCTAAACCCTTGTACTGTCCGGTAGCTTTGAAAAGAAATCTCATAGGCAGGGGCAGCGCGCAAACCCTACACCCCA
This sequence comes from Symbiodinium necroappetens, assembly GCA_905231915.1. Lineage (NCBI taxonomy): Eukaryota > Dinophyceae > Suessiales > Symbiodiniaceae > Symbiodinium > Symbiodinium necroappetens. The sequence goes on along the minus strand of CAJNJA010081029.1, from coordinate 37,224 downwards.
AACCCTTCTAATGACCTGTTTGACACATCTGTCTACTAAACTCTATGACAGCCTAAAAAAGCCCTTAGAGCCTTGGATACTAAACTCTATGATAGCCTCGAAAATGTCCCTTAGACTGGACTCTACGATAGCCTCAAACATGTCCCTTAGAGCCTTGGAGGCAGGGACATCGCACCTGGTACATGGCCATGAATGAGCTGGCCGACCTCTCCTCGGAGGAGTTCGGAGTGAGGCCCGGGGGGCTTTCGATTTGATTTTGAAAGAGGTTTCCCCGGGTAAACGAGATTAGACCGGTTCAGGAATTAGATGTGCAGGGTACTTGTATTTTGAGGTGTTAGGGATTAGTCGTTTAGTTTCTCTTGTACAAATATGGTAAGCCGAGGCTCAACCAGATGCAAACAGATGGCAACCATCTTTGCCATCGCCGCCGTCGTCGTCACTTTTTCAGGTAGTATTATGGTCAGGCAAAGTCCCCATCAACGAGCAGTGTGGTAAAGCGTTTAGTTTGGGGTCTCGCTTGTCAACAGCCGAGCAGAATTCGCAGAGCTTCAACCAAACCTCAGCAGTGCAGCAAAACACGGTGGGAAACCCCCCAAAATCCTGCACCTCAAAAACCTTGTCTAATCCTTTCAGCCCACACCAAATCAGGACTTGCTAAATCCTGAGGCTCCTGGACCCTTGTAGAGAGATCCCAAACCCCGGAACCCCAAAGCCGAAACCCGGTCCCCCAGAAAGCCCAGGAGCCTCTGAGGAGCCTTAGGGTAGGACCTCGAATCGAAGAAGTCTCCCGCACCCAGGCGCTCCACCAAGGTGGCCCACGCTGTGAACCGGCCGTTTTTGCAGCTCGATGCTGAGGCCCTCCTGGGGCTTAGAGTTTAGGGCTTACAAGTTTAGGGTTTAAGGATAGTGTTTAAGGTTGGGGTATCCTGCTGTTTTGGTGGCTATGGTTTAGGGTTTAGACTTTAAGGTTGGGCTTTGTGAGGGTTTCATATGGGGTCTTGTAGGGTAGATACGGACATTCCCCAGGACCAGGAGAACGTTGTGAGGATTATAGTAGAATTTCAGATTCAATGTGGATTTAAGTTCGATTTTATGCTTTTTCTGTGTGGGGTTCAGGTGCCCGGCTGGAGGGCGTAGAATCGAACGTGATGCTTTACGGTCATTGACAGTGGCGAAGGCATGAACTCGAATCTAATTCCACATTGAATCTTGTCCCGGTATGGATGGAAATAGGATTTGAATTTAATCTCCCATGGGTTGGGGGGGGTGGTCTTAAATTTTCGGCTTTGAAGCCCCTTTCCAATGCAAGGGTTTTAGTCGAATTTATTCCGGCTGCAGCTTAGATCCAACATAAAATCTGCAAGTTGTCCTCGCCGCAAGGTTTAAATTCGAATTAAAATGATCAGGCTTTGGTCCTTGCAGGGTTTAAATTCGAATTAAACAGCTCAGGCTTTGGTCCTTGCAGGGTTTAAATTCGAGTATAAAGTTTAAAGAGACTAGGGAATTTCGGAAAAAGGCTAGAGAAGAACTAGTCAATTTCAGAAGAAGGAGCAAAGCGCTCGAAAGAGACTAGATAATTTCGAAAAAAGACTAGGGAAATTGAAAAAAGGGAGCAAACCGCTCGAAAGAAACTAGAGAATTTCAGAACCAGGAACAAACCGCCCGAAAGAGACTGGATAATTTCGGAAGCGACTAGAGAATTTGAAAACAAGGAGAAAACCGCCACCGCTCGAAAGGAACTACAAAACATCAGAAGAAACAGCAAACCGCCCGAAAGAGACTAGAGATATTGAAAACAAGGACAAACCGCTCGAAAAGGGACAGATAAAGGAGCAAACCGCTTGGAAAAGACTAGAGATATTGAAACACAGAATAGAAGCACACCGCTCAAAAGAGGCTAGGGAATTTGAGAACGAGGAGCAAACCGCTCGAAAAAGACTAGAGACCTCGCAAAGAATTTCGAAAGACACCGGAAAATTTGCAGACAAGGAGCAAACCGCTCGAAAGCGAATAGAGAATTTCGAAAGAGATTAGGGACAATGAACACAAGGAGCAAACTGCTCGAAAGGAACTAGAGAATTCCGGTGAAAGAGACTAGAGAATTTCGAAAGAGATTAGAGAAGTTGAAAACAAAGAGCAACGGCTCGCAAGGAACTAGAGAATTTCAGAAGAAGGAGCAAACCGCTCGAAAGCAACTAGAGAATTTCAGCGTAAGAGACTAAAGAAGTTGAAAACAAGGAGCAAACTGCTCGAAAGCAACTAGAGAATTTCAAAAGAAGGAGCAAACCGCCCGAAAGAGACTGGATACTTTCGAAAGAGACTACTGCTCGAAAGAAACTACGGGCCTTCAGAAGAAGGACCAAACCGCTTGAAAGAGACCAGATCGTCTCGAAAGAGACCAGATAAATTGAAATGAAGGAGCAAACCGCTCGAAAAGAACTACAGAGTTTCAGCAGAAGAAGCAAACCGATCGAAAGAGGCGAGAGAATGTCGAAAACATCTAGAGAATTTGAATACAAGGCGGGGCCGCTCGAAAGGAACTGAAGAGTTTCAGAACAAAGAGCAAACCGCTCGAAAGAGACTAGAGAAGTGGAGAACAAGGAGCAAACCGCTCGAAAGAGACCAAATCGCAAGAGACTTGAGCAATTGGAAACCAGGAGCAAACCACGCGAAGAGTTCCAGAAGAAGAAGCAAACCGCTCGAAAGAGACTCGAGAAATTGAAAACAAGGAGCAAACCGCTCGAAAGAGACTAGCGAACTTCGAAACAGACTTGAGAATTTGAAAACAAGGAGCAAACCGCTCGACAGGAACTGGAGAGTCTCAGAAGAAGGGGCAAACCGACCGAAAGAGGCGAGTCGAATGTCGAAAGAGTCTAGAGAACTTGAATACAAGGAGGGCCGCTCGAAAGGAACTGGAGAGTTTCAGAACAAGGGGCAAACCGCTCGAAAGAGACTAGAGAATTTGAAAACAAGGATCAAACTCGAAATAAACTAAACTATTTCGAAAGAGACTAGAGAAGTGGAGAACAAGGAGCAAACCGCTCGAAAGGAACTAGAATCTCAGAGGAAGGAGCAAACCGCTCGAAAGGGACCAAATAATTTCGCAAGAGACTTGAGAATTGGAAACCAGGAGCAAACCGCCCGAAGAGTTTCAGGAGAAGAAGCGAACCGCTCGAAAGAGACTCGAGAAATTGAAAACCAGGAGCAAACCGCTCGGAAGCAACTAGAGATTTTCAGAACAAGGAGCAAACCACTCGAAAGAGACTAGCGAATTTCGAAAAAGACTTGAGAATTGAAAACAAGGAGCAAACCGCTCGACAGGAACTGGAGAGGCTCAGAAGAAGGGCAAACCGACCGAAAGAGGCGAGTCGAATGTCGAAAGAGTCTAGAGAACTTGAATACAAGGAGGGCCGCTCGAAAGGAACTGGAGAGTTTCAGGACAAGGAGCAAACCGCTCGAAAGAGACTAGAGAATTTGAAAACAAGGATCAAACTCGAAAGAAACTAAAGTATTTCGAAAGAGACTAGAGAAGTGGAAAACAAGGAGCAAACCGCTCGAAAGGAACTAGAATCTCAGAGGAAGGAGCAAACCGCTCGAAAGGGACCAAATAATTTCGCAAGAGACTTGAGAAATTGGAAACCGGGAGCAAACCGCCCGAAGAGTTTCAGAAAAAGGAGCGAACCGCTCGGAAGCAACTAGAGAATTTCGGAACAAGGAGCAAACCGCTCGAAAGAGACTAGCGAATTTCGAAACACTGGACAACAAGGAGCAAACCGCCCGAAAGGAAGGCGAAAGTTTCAGAAGCAGGAGCAAACCGCTCGGAAGAGACTAGAGAGTTTCGACATAGACTATGGAAACTTAACACAAGGAGCAAGCCGCTCGAAAAGAAGTAGAGAAATTCAGCACAAGGGGCAAATCGCTCGAAAGAGACTGGAGAGTTTGAATACAAGGAGCAAGCCGCTCGAAAGACTGGCGACTAGAGAATGTGAAAACAATTAGCAAACCTTTCGACAGGAACTAGACAATTTCAGAACAAGGAGCAAATGGCTCGAGAGAGACTAGAGAATTTCCACAGAGACTAGAGCAATTGACAACAAGGAGCAAGGAGCAAACTGTTCGAAAGGAACAGGAGAATTTCAGAAGAAGAAGAAGCAATCCGCCCGAAAGAGGCTAGAGATTTTCGAGAGAGACTATAGAGAAGTTGAAAACAAGGAGAAAACCGCTCGAAAGGAACTGAGAATTTCAGAATAAGGCGCACACCGCTCGAAAGAGACTTTCGAAAGAGGTGAGGGAAGTGGAAAGCAAGGAGCAAACCGCTGGAATGGATTTAGAGAAACTCAAAAAAAGGAGCAAACCGCTCGAAAGAGACTAGAGAAGTTGAATACAAGGAGTAAACCGCTCGAAAGGAACTAGAGAATTTCTGAGCAAAGCGCAATCCGCCCAAAAGAGAATTTCGAAAGAGACTAGAGAAGTTGAAAACAAGGAGCAGGCCGCTCGAAAGGAACTAGAGACTTTCAGAACAAGGAGCTAACCGCTCGAAAGAGACTACAGACTTTCGGCGGCGACTAGAGAAATTGAAAACAAGGAGCAAACCGTTCGACAGGAACTAGCGAATTTCAGAACAAGGAGCAAACCGCTCGAGAGAGAGATTAGGGAATTTCGACAGAGACTCGAGCCATTGAAAACAAGGAGCAAACCGCCGGAAAGGAACTAGAGAGTTTCAGAAGAAGGAGCAAACCGCTCGAAAGCGACTAGAGAATTTCGAAAATAAAGATTAGAGAGTTTGAAAACAAGGAGCAAACCGCTCGACAGGAACTAGAGAGCTTCAGAGCAAGGAGCAAACCGATCGAAAAGACTAGGATATTTCGAAAGAGACTAGAACAATTGAAAACAAGGAGCAACCACTCGAAAGAGTTTCAAGATTTTGAGAAGAAGGAGCAAACCGCTCGAAAGACACTAGAGAATTTCGGAAGAGAATAGAGAGATTGAAAACAAGGAGCAAAGCCACCGCTCGAAACGAGCTACAGAATTTCAGAAGAAGTACCAAACCGCCCGAAAGAGACTAGAAATATTGAAGCAAAAGAACAAACCGCTCAAAAGGGACAGATAAAGGAGCAAACCTCTCGGAAAAGACTGAAGACATTGAAACAAAGAAGCAAACCGCTCAAAAGGGGCTAGGGAATTTCAGAACAAGGAGCAAACCGCTCGAAAAGAATTAGAGAATATTAGAAAAAGGACCAAACCCCTCGAAGGAGACTTGAGAATTTCGAGAGAGACTCGAGAAATTGAAAACAAGACGCAAACCGCTCTTCCAGGGTTCCGTCTTAGCAGGGCTTATACTATTTGGACTCGACAAGGTTTAAGCTTTCTCAGAACTTTCAAACTTAGCATATTTCTGTATGTAGACAAATCCTCGTCGATTGCCTATGACTTAAACTCGGATATTAACCCTAAGCGAGAGAAAGACATAAATTCGAATTTAAATCCTTCCCATGGCGCTCGACTGGTGGCCGCTGCTTGATTGGTTCCGAGGTTTAAAATCGAATCTAAGCAATCTGGATGCGATGTCTACACCCCGTCCGGGAGGAGAAAAACTTTGAGAAATCCTGCTTCATCCACAATGTGAGGAGGTTCTTGCCAATGGATACACTATGTAGGTTCCCTGATTGTGCGCCCCTCCGATATCCCCTCTACATGTCCCGATGGCTCAAAATAGCCCAAAGGCCTTATATAGTATGGTCTTTGGGCCCAAAGGCCTTATAACATGAGTCCTTAGAGCCTTACGGGGGGGCCCGGCGATGGCTTCAGCTATATTGGATCCAGAGAGCTCGAAGCTCTGAGGCCCCCAAAAAAGGTGCACGAAGTTGTAACACTATTTTTGAGCGCTCCTTGTTTTGACTGTTGTAATAAGTCGAATCAACCCCAATAATAGTTTTTCTAATCACCAAGGTCCTATAGACTGCCTAGAGCCAATCTTGTGCCACATACGGTAGCTATATGTCTACTGCGCACCCAAAATCCTACTCGAACAGACTGCGTAGAGTGAGCCAAAATAGGTGCACAAGCCGAACCCGGCCGCTTTCGACTGGCGCAGCAAGGGGGTCGTCACGCCCGTGAAGGATCAAGGCGGCCTCTGGATTCCTTTGTGTCCCGTTTTCAGCTTGTGGGGCTTAGGGTTCAGGGTTTTAGGGAACCCTATCTGGGTTCAAAGAAGGGTTTAGGGTTCAGGGTTCAGGGGCTTATAGCCCATAGGTTTCATTTAAGGGTTGAGGCTTCGGGGCTTATGGCCCCTAGGGCTCAAATCCCAAGGAAATTGAAAACGAAGGGTCCTGACGAGGAGTTACCGGACCCTGCTTAGGAGGTCCCGTAGACTCAAGGAGGCTCATATGATACACCCCGGTTAATTGCCACGAATGACGTCTAATCCGTCAGTCCTCCCTTCTAGCATACAGCACCTTCACTCTTGAAAAGAGAAAAGGCAAAGCCCCCCACGCTTCGACGAAAAAACCTTCAACCGTGATGACTCTGCGGAGACGTTTAGGGTTCAGGGTTTACGGTTTAGGGTTCAGGTTTTCGTCGCGAGGTCCTGTGAACCTGTATCGTAGCCAACTCCAGCACAGCAGATCCATCACATGCCGAATGGTGCCGTGTCGTAGATATGAACTTCAACAGCCACAAGGGCCGAATCACGACCCTGCTTTCACCTTCTGCTGTCATGGTGTAAGCCCTATAGACTCTATGAGCCTGAGGCCCATGACGACCTAGATGAGGTATTGAATACCAGCCTCGACACTATGTAGCAAGATTCCCGTAGTATCCTAATTACACGTTTAGATCCTTCATACGAAGACCCTGCTGTACTTAGTAGGCCCCTACATCGAGCCGTGATTTGTGTAGGCGGATGCGGGTCATGCTGGGAAGCTGGGCACTGCAATATTGTGATGTGGTACGCGGGTACGCTTGTTGGGTCCTGCTTTCTTGTGGCAGCGAATTGGTTTAAGGTATCAGATCTGTTTTTTTGGGTGTCCTTGGATACTTCAGCACCCAGGCATTCTCGGCTACCGAGACGGTCGAGTCCCACTACGCCCGCCGTCTGATCGAGGGGGATGATGTGGGTTAAGGTGTAGGAAGTCCTGCAATTTTGGGTTCAGGGTGGGAGATGGATCGGGGATGATCGGGGCATTGGGGACAAGAGGGTTCACTGACTACAACTCAAGGCGTTGATATCAGGAAAGCAGCCGAAGTCCAGATTTCCGTGTTTCCTAGTATGGACTTCAACATTCAGAGCTGCTTTACCCGCGAGGGCTTGTGATCCCGAAATATCTTTGCCATGCAGACGATGACAGTGACTCCCGTTTAGCTACTATGAAACCTATAAACTGACCTCGCCCTCTCCAGCCTGAGAGTCTTGGGGGTGCTTGTATGCAAGAGCGGGCGGGCCGAAGCAGTCTCAGATTTTGACGTGCATTTTGCCATGGTGTCCTGAATGGTGGCAAGGGTGGGGCTTGGATGGTTTTGGGCGGGGCATCGATCCCCTTTGATGTACTCAGGCGATCGCATCTGGCAAGTTGCTGACGCTGGCTCCGCAGACGTACGTGGACTGCGTGGAAAACCCTGATGATTGCGGAGGCTCCCAGATCCCTTCAGCTATGGCAGACCATCTGAGGGTTTGGGCCCATGCATGCGGAAGCCGTTGCCAAGCTTGTCAGCAGTGCGGATGCTGGTGTTGAATGTCGGTGGAGTTTTAAAAAGCCGATGATGTCAGCTTCGAAGTAGCAGTCATTTGCTGTAGAGTGGTTGGTTGTACAATTGCCCACTGCATGCGCGACTTGCGCACGTAGAGCGCTAAACCACTGGCATGCTCGGCTTTATAGGGCTCGTACCCAAAGTAGTAGCGGTCTCTATAGGCCCCGAACACTATGATTACTCGGAGTGCTTTCCGGTACTTTACAACATACGACAGCCACGGTAATTAGGGTACTCGTATGCACCTTTTGATTTGAAGCCGCGCACCCTGGCCTGCGGTGATGGCTCAAAGCCATTTCTTTGCAACCCGAGCTTGCGCAGCGTGCGACTGCTTGTCCTTGGAGATCCACATACCCGAGCCATGGGGCTGACAAGCAATTTGTGGAAGAGCTCATCTCTTTTGAGCACCGAGAGCGACGAAATTCATTACAGCGAGCAAGATGATCAGGACTTCGCTTCTGACATCTACATCCTGGCGGAAAGCACCACGGACGAGCTCCTGAATTCCTGGAAGGTCTTCACCGCGCTGAAGGATGAGAGCTACCAGGGCAGGCGGCTGGAGAATGCAGCCTGGCGCCTGCATGCCATGCAGAAGCTGGGCAAAAGCCCCAGCAAGGAGGCGGAGTCTCGCATCACCGGGCGTGAGGCGAACAGCGGTTCGACCGAGTCTCTTGTCAAGGTGACTGGCGAGGAGCATCCGCCCATCATGCAGGCAACCTGGAGTGCAGAACAGCTGCTTGGGGCCTGCTTGAAGCACAAGCTCTCCAATGAAACGATGGAAGATGTGCTGCAGATCCTGCACAGCAGAAAGTTTGACTCTGCCGACGTTCCCCGCACCTCCTCTGAGCTGAGAGCCCTTCCTCATGGCCAGTATCGGCCAGTCTGCGCCATTTTCACTCACAGTCTTGAAAGGAATGGTGCGAACAATTTCTGCCTCTACATCGCAAGGGTCCTGAAGCAAAGTCAGCCTTTGACAATCTTCTCCCCAAAGGCTGGCCCCATGAAGGAAGACTTCGAGAAGTTGGGCCTGCAGGTGAGCATCGTCGACACCACCTCCCCAACCTTTCTGTCCGACCTTGCCATCTCCTTGAAAGAGCTGAAAGTGGGCATGCTACTTGCGAACACCATCATGCGCTGTGACATCATCCTCATGGCGGCAGATCTTCAGCTTCCCTCCGTCTGGGTGATTCACGAGTCCTGGCCACAAGATCAGCTGGACCATTATGCGAAGGAGGTGTTTATGTGCAAGGACATCGACTCGAAGGTCATCCGCCAGGCATTTAAGGCAGCAGGGACGATTATCTTTCCATCGGACATGCAACGCCACCTCTACGACGGCATGTTCCAGCCCGATGCTGGAAGGACTATCTACAACGGCATCCCTCTGCAGCAGCTGGACCACTTCAAGCAAAGCAGAAACAGGCGAGAAGTGCGAGCAGCGCTGGGTTACACAGACGAGGACTTCCTGGTGCTGCACCTGGGCACGGTCTGCAGCAGGAAGGGGCAAATGTTCTCGGCGACGGCATGCTCCAGACTCATCAAAGAGGATGGGTGCGCAAATCTCAAGCAACTGATCGTTGGCGCTCGGTACATCAGGGATCATGAGATTCGGTACATCGACCAGATCTTTCAGGTCGCGGCCGCACATGGTGTCTCCTGCAGGCGGTGGGAGGAGCTGGCAGAAGAGGAGCGTGGACAGCCTCAGATCACCGTCATGGACATCCAAGCAGCCGTCTTGCAGTTCTACATGGCTGCAGATGTCGTTTTGGTCCCATCCTTGAACGAGGTCTTGCCACTGGTCATCTGTGAAGCCATGGCTTTCGAACGACCAGTGGTATGCAGCCGAATTGATGCAATCCCAGAGGCTGTGACCGACGGAGTTGAGGGCTACCTGGTGCCCCCTGGAAGCCCTGATGCCATCCGAGCAGCTGTGCTGAAGCTGTACCGGGACCCGGCCCTATGCCAGAGGATGGGTGCAGCAGGCAGGGCTCGTGTCTTGAAGCAATTCAGCTACAGCCGAATGGGTGAGCACTACCGAGAGTTGCTGGACACCGTGACTACACAACCAGCCATGCCAGCCACTCTGAAGGCACCGTCCTTAGGCGAGATGCTCAAGGGCCGCACAGTACTAGTCGACATGGACAACACCATCGTCGATTGGGATGCGGAGTTTATCCGTCGCTACGCTTCTGGCCGTGACCTCCCGGAGGTAGAGAAGATCGTGCGCAACCGGGCGAAGTTTGAAATCGAGGAGAACTTCCCCGAGTCGGCGCGTGCAGAGGTCCTTGAGACGGTGGCTTCGCCGGGCTTCTACGAGAGCTTGCAGCCGCTGCCTGGTGCCGTCGAGGCTTTGCAGGCACTCGTAGCCGAGGGCGTAGATGTGAAGCTCGTCACAGCTCCGCACCCGACCTGTCCTGGGACTTGTGCGATGGAGAAATACACGTCAGTTGAGCGCATGTTGGGAGCTTCCTTCCAGGAACGTTTGATCATCACAAGGGACAAGACCCAGGTGCAGGGAGACATCCTCATTGATGACAAGCCACATATCTCGGGCAGCAAGCCGCGCCCTTGGAAGCACGTCATCTTCAGCCAGTCCTACAACCAAGACGTTCAGGGCAAGGACCGCCTTTCGTCTTGGACTTCCTGGCGGGACGTGCTTCCCGGGGCTTTCTGAGCTTCTTGGCACATGCCAACTGCTGCAGTTTGCAAGTTTGAGGGGAGTTCCTGCTGTTGTCTTCCTTGCAGGGCTCCTGTACAGAAAGCCGGGAGGGTCCTGGCGTCCAATCCTTAGCGCTTCGAGTGGATGCTGCCGTCCACCGGGGCCTCATTTAAATTCCCCAGGATTGGTTGAACCTGTCGCCAATCCATCTCAGACCTCGACTGGTGTCAATCCCAGATGCACGTACCATTGCATGCTGACAGTCCACCCTTGTGCTCACGGATGGCCTGAAAGCTTGCAAAGCACACCAGCCAATACACTTCCAATTCACATTCACATTTAGAATTTTGTCATCCCTGTACAGATGTCCGCCGTGTACAGCCCAACTCACGCGGACGCAAGGTGATCTCACAGACTCTCATAGGCTCGGCATGAACAGTCTAGACGGAAAATGTCCAAGTTGCGAGAGTCCATCAGCCGACTTTGCCGGTGCTTGTGTAATTCGCGTCAGCTTATGAATCCGAGCACCTGGATCCTGTCAGGACTCCTGTCGCGTCTGAGTTAGCTGCAGATGGCATCTGTTGAATCTTGGAAGCAGGCACGGCTTAAATTCAAGCCTCGTGCAGCGGCGGCAGAGTGAGTGGTTGGTTCTGTTTCTGAATGCAACCCTGCAGCTGTTCAATGTCCGGCAGCCAGAAGTCTCCAACTACACTCCTATACCCGATCCCAGGAATCATTGCATAAGGCCGACTGTAGATTCTTCCGTTCTGAAGTACATGGAAGACTAGACGGAGGTCTGCAACCAGCCAGAAGCCTATAGATTTGCACGATTACTTCCGTTTCTTTCTCCAGCAATCTTTGATTTAGGCAAGCATGAAGCCCGCAAAGGAACAGATTTTCTCAAAAGCAGCCGGAGCAGCTTCGGACTCAGCCGCCATGAATTAGGGTTTCGGGTTTCGGGCAAATGCCGAAGTTTCGGACACATCGCTTGGAAGATCTTGGAAACGGAGGAAGTTACTTGAGTGTTTAATGGCATGCACTGGTGGTTACAGCTTGGGGGTGTTCTGCTTCGGCGGTTCGAGGATGCGCGGCAACCGGGAACATGTCTACAAAGTGAATCAGAATCCATCGGCTCATGTTCCGCTTGTTTGAGAATCACGCCATTCGATACGTTTGACCCTATCTCTTCCATCCTCATCTCCTGCTAAACCTTCAGGCTTTCCAATCTTGCCCCATATGCCTTAAAGCCGACGTCACCCCTGCTGAAATCGCTGAGGCACAGACCATAGGAGGGGCTGCTCAAGGCGGCCTTGCGTTGCTGGCACAGCTTGTGGAGGAGCTTGTCTGACATGAACATCCACTAGACTTATAAATTCTAGAACCAAAATCAGCTTCCTGCTCAAGTTGCCTTGGCCCTGCTGTATAGAGCCTAGAGATCTGAAGACCCTGGCCGTGGCGGTTGTGTGCTCCTTAGTCGCAAGTTCGGATTCGTAGGATTCCCGGTTTACCGACTTACATACACCCAAAACACCCCCATTCCGATTAGTCAGGCCCTTGTACCCGCTAGCTAGCTAATTCTTCTACCTACCACGAGCCTGAGTTGGGCTGTCTAGAGAACAACCAACCCTCACAAGCATCCTGAGTCCTGGTTAATTTACATTAAACAGTCCCTATACACAACCCCAGAAATCGATAGAACATTCCAGACGATCCAACATACAAGAGGGACCCAGCCGGAGCTTGGTCTCGCAGGAGGCGATCGAGCCACCGCCGAACACGCGCGAAGAGGGCCCGCCACCACCAGAGCTGAGGCTGGACTAGCACAAGTGCTCGAGTCCTTTTTCACTTCGTACTTGCCGGTACTTGCTCTCGTCACCGGTGCCATTCTTTTCTAGTGGATTAGGATACTGTCAGAACGGCACTAGAACAGTTGATTTGTAAGTGCTGCTGCTACTCGGATGAAATCCCTGGATGAACTGAACGGATGCTTCGTTTTTGAGTAATTACCTTCCCCCGAACGAACAGCAGCTGACCCTCGTAAGTCATACAAAGCAAGGGTTGTGGTAGCGCAACCCCCACAACATCCCAACAGTACGGTACAAGCCTACGTAATTGGATGTGGTTGCCAATACTATTCTCATATATTCCATTAGCGTTCCTTATCGTTGTCATTTTAGGATTGCCCCGACACCCTATTCTCATGATGAAGGCCCTTATATATCCCTAAGTCAAAGCCTAAGCCTTAAGCCTTCATCCCCAACCCCAAACCCTAGACCCAACTTGCATTACATCCGAGACCCGAGCCCCCTGTTTTTAGCTACCCATACTGCAACCCTATGCCTTAGAATCACGAAGCCTACTTCAGTCCTCCGACTCTCTGCATGCAGCGGCAGAGACAGCGAGAGAGAGGGAGAGAGAGAGAGCGCGCGGGCTAGGGGGATTTCGCCCTGGCTCATAGCCCTGGCGAAAGAACGAGAGAGGGCTTAGGGTTTAGGGGTTTGCAGCGTTTAGGGGAAGCCCGAAGCCCTTTCTGCGCTACTGCCAGGCAAGCACCTCCCAAGGTCATCGAATGCGATGGAAGCCCACCAGCTCCGGACCCGAGCTCCTACTGTTGAAATACTTTTCTCTCTCTGTCTCTCTCTTTTTGAGGGTGGTTCGGGGCTTGGGTTTTTGGGATGTGGGGTTTTAGGAGTTTCAACCCGCCCGGGCCTTAGGGTGTTGGGAATTAGGGGTTTAGGTGCGTCGTGGATGACAGGTGACTCAAGCCTCAACTCATAAGGGTAGCCTGACTGGTAGAGGTGGATTTGGCGAAGTATGGCATATCATAATCTAGGTCGTGCTGACAAGAAGTAGAAATATGTAGAAATAATTCTACATGTGTGAAGCAAGGCTGCGCGGTCACTCTCGACTAGAAGCGTGCAAGCGTATGCAGCCAGACATCCAACATCCAATGTTTCCCCGCTTGTTCAGCGACCGACATAGTGTGATATGATATGACGTGAACTCCGCTTTCTGCTTCGCCTTCAAATCCTTGTGTGTTAGAGACAACCCGTGTAGGTAAAGTGCAAAACCTTAACCCTGAGAAACAAAGCTGAACCACGCCAGGGCCAAATACACAAGGCCTACAACTCCAGTATCGTAAAGTCAGTTGAAAAAGTTAAGGTGCGAACATACAGAATAATAATCCAACACCATACATACAACAACACACATCTCAGAAGCGAAGGCAAACGTGAACGCCTCAGACAGCTTCGTATGACATACATTTCTTCATGAAGCTTCATGAACTATGCCTAGGCCCCGTGCATCCAAACCGGACGCCCTTTTATCACCGCTGTCTAGAGTTAATAACCCTTTCGATGGCCACCGGATGCATGATTGCCATTGCTTTATCCTCTGTGCTCTCAACTGAACCATGCAATGCGGGCTTGTCAAAGCTAGGTGGGAGGCAAAAAAACCCTTAAACCCCAAACAGCCCACAGCCCAGCAGGATCTGTTTGAGAGCCTTGTGATCCCCGGGCCGACAGCGAAGCGCTCCGATGCTGCTGCGGCCCTCTCCGAAGGACAGAATCTTGGGGGTTCCCTTTCAGGGATATATAAGGGTTCCGTTAAAGGGTTTACGGTTAAAGTTACCCTAATGGGGATGCATATGGATGCATCGTATTTTGCTTGCAGGATCCGGCGACTCAGCAAGTAGATTATTCTTAGATTCTTGAGGGGTTGCAGTCTGCTGGTTTGAGATTCAAGTTTTGGGACGGGTGTTTTCTGGCATGGTCTCTGCCTTCAAGGGCTAGGTGAAGGCCATTTAGATGCAGAAGGGTCTCGATTGAATAGATAGATAAGATGCAGGAACACCGCGGGTACACTCCCTCACGCCCTGTACAGCTTAGCCGGGGCATTCGAACGACAAGCTGGAGACTTTCATGTTTGTTGCCATCGTGCTTTGGGACGTCTCTGTTATCATGCATAAAATGCGTAAACACCATCATTTCATTACGACGTGGCTGGCATTTCGCCGTTGTTTTTGAAGCCGCTTTACCCGAATTCCTCACTTAGTAGAGATGCGCAAGGCATCCCGGATATAGGCGACATCGAAATCGAGGGAGTGTGGGGGATGACCTCGGGCCATGCAGGAGAGAAAGTGCACGTCGCGGCCCTATTGCTGACGTTCCGGTTGACCGGGTGCTCTGTCATTTTGCTTTGTGGCTAGCGGCGAATACTGAGTAATTCCCCGATTTTAGGCGAAAACGTTGTTGAACGGCGATTGGAATCCTGGACGACATTCAGCTGTAACAACTCCGAGCTTGGTTTGTCTGATGGGTTTGATGGGCTTCAACCACAGTAGCAATTGAATGTTTGAGACTTCAACTTCTGACACGGGTCCGGCTATATCAGAGAAGGGCACAGCGCAGATTGGGCTCTGCAGGCGCTTAGTCGATGCCTCGGGCTTCTCCCGCTAAGCTTTCTCCAGGAAAGCATTAGCCCGAGATAAGCCATACTCAGCACGTGCCGGAGATGGTTACGGGCTGAGAAGCGCAGCGAGAAGGAGAGGGAGAGAGAGAGAGAGAGCTACAGTGTCACAAATGCATATATACATACATATACATGTTAGTGAGCTACATATACAGACATAGAGAGCGGGAGAGCAGAAGCCTTATAAACCCTAAACTCTAAAGTTTAGATAAACCGAAAGCAAAACGAACCTGCGGCTGGCCGAGGTTTGGAGCAAGTCTCGGGGAATCTGGATCGAGGACGGCGTCGTCCAGGAGATTTCCAAGGTGGATGTGTGGTCCCCTTAGCAACCTGCAGATCCAGTCTTGTCGGAGAGGGTGCAGCTGAGGGAGAGAAGTAGCATACAACAGGAAGCTGTTTCGAACAGGTCAATTAGTCCGGAATGCAAAACCAAAAGTTGTGTATATGGAAATTGCAAGCCGGAGAATTTGTTGATCCGCACATACATACATACATACATACAGACAGACAGACAGACATACGTACACAATATGTGTATGCATTTGTGCATGTGTGTGCATGTATGCCTATCTAATTATCGCGCTTCTATCCCTATTCATGTCTGCAGCTTGCGATTCGAGTGTCGCGCAGAAAAGAATACCCATAATCTCCAGACCCCTGGAATATCTGTATCGGGGAGCAGAGAAGATGGAGATTGGGCAATGCGAAACATCGCCCCGAGGCAAATTCTGGGTGAGCCTATCTACAAGGGCTCCGTGTTTGTGGTCTTTAACGAGGGCAGCAACTCGAAGTGGGCCTGGCTCTTAGCTCTTCTCTATTCCTGTGTGCGCACACCAGACAGCTTCATCTTCAAGGCTGCAAGATGTATCTGATTGCAGTCCAAGCAGGCTCTTGGAACCTCCCCGAACATGCAAGTCCGATAGGCCGATAGGTACTACAGTCGAGCGCACTCCGTGACCGAAAGACGTCGTTCCTAGCTTCTGGGAGGTTCGCCCGACCGATATCCAGCGGCTTCTTCGGAGGCCCGGGGCTTCTCCGACAGCTCAGGCCGGCGATGGACCAGGGAGGGAAGATGCAGATCCTATGTGCATTAGCAGGTAGCATCAGGGCCTTGCGCCAAGCCCCGATACCCCAATGGTTTCAGTGTTAAGCTTGGAACTCTACGAAATGTCTCGTGAGAGCTACTGTTTGTCAACTGTGGTATAGATTTGGATGCCAAGCCAGGGTTTTGAGACAGGGTTTCTTTGCTTTTTGAGTGTCAGGGAAGAAGCTCGCCACTAAGAGTTTCTGTCACCGCTTGGAGCTTCAGCGATTCGGCACAAGGAGTTGAGAGTTGATTCATACAGGCAAAAGCACTTTGTCTTGGATCCAGAACCTCGTGCTGTCGAACCTATAATTAGGCCTTGCCCCGGCCAACTCAGACTCGGTTACAGTTCCTGTTTACAGGATGCACGCAGACACAGAGCTGCCGTTGACACTTCTGAGATCAGCTCGCAAGAAGGGCTATAGATAGGATAAGTCTCCACTTCGGCGCTTGCAGCCCACGCGCCAAGCCCCCTGCTCCTTCACCTCAGCATTCCCAGACCAATCGTCTCCGTGATTTCGTGCAGGCAGCTGCCACAGGGAGTCCCGCTGCTGGGGCGGGCACACCCATGGCCCCGGGCACAGGCGCGAGTCCTCGAAACTTGTAAAGTTTTCTCGGCTCCTTGTATGTTTTGGCCATAGTTGTCCTTGAGGTCATTATTACTGTCCCGGGGATGAATTAATAAGGTTGCCATCGTTCTGGAGCTGTAACAAAGCCATGTATCGGCTCGCAGGGCCAGAGCTACCCATGCAGAGTCTTTCGCGTGAAAGGACTTGCGCAGGCCCTTCGCCTGAAGAAGTCAACACAGCGCATTCGTAACATTCACATCACGGTTGATAGGAAGGATTGGGGCAGCTGCAGAGCCATGGCCATCAGCAAGAACAAGAAGAACAGAAACAGAAGGCGGCAGCGGCTACAAGCCGAAGTTGATGAGTCCGGCAGTTCAGAGACGATTGAAGCCGAAGTGTTTGGCAGCTCAAAGACAGGGAAAGATGGAACTGAAGAGCAAGCGCCTAATGCGGATGCTGTGGCAGAGCTTCAGGAGGAGCTTCGGCAAGCAAGAGGCGATTTGCTCGCGTTGAGCAAGTCCAACAAAGGCCTCTTGACTCAGCTCAAGCGGGCGCGCAGCTCCAACACAGCCCTTCAGCAGAAGTTAGACGACCAGACCCAGATGCTTCAGAAGGAGCAAGAGTTCAATGCAGCTCTTGTGGATGGTCTGCGTCAGCAAGGTACGCGGACATGCTCCAAAGCTTCTGACAGACATGAGACAGTTGCTTGCTGGGAGTATTTGGAGCAAGAGCCGGACGCATGGAGACGATATCTCCCAGATGCGGAAAAGGCCCTGGAAGAAGCACGCTCGGACAAACTGCCGGAGCTGACTATCAGTAGCTCGGGCTTCAGGTATCGCATCAACTTGTCCGCCATGACACAGACAAATGTGGAAACAAGGAGGACGTGTACGATCCGCAGACGAGAAATTCTGTTGCACGCTGATGCTGTGCTCAAGATGACTACGGAAACCCAGACTTTGCGTGGAGAGAACCAGCGATTGATTGTCGACCTCTGCAGGAAGTCTGACGAGATCCTAGCCTTGGAACTAGACATTCGGGGCTTGCAAGAAAATATCGAAGCCAAGACGGACAGCATCCGGAGCTTGAAGGCAAAGATCCGGAGCTTGAGTGGGGAGATCGACGAGTTGCATGCTAGCCACGAGCGAACGGAAGAATGTCTCGTTGAGGCAAAGCACACCGCCAGAAAGCTGGAGGTGCGGCACACAGAGCTGCAGTTTGAACATGATTCAATGAAAACGAATATGGAAAAGCTTCAGTCGGCTTTGAAGCAAGAGAGGCAAAAGCTATACACAACAGTCCTTTCCCAACTTCCGCCAAAGCCGTTGAATGAAGCAGCGAGGGGATTTTGCAGAAGCTTGGACATTGATGATCCGAAACATCTTGCTCTCTTGGAGCAGTTTCAATCATCGATGGCCAACCATCGCCTGAAACTTGGCTCAGACCATTGGTGCGAGCCAGCAAAAGTGTCTGTGACACGCATCGAGGAGTTGATTCACCCTGCAAATCAACAACTTTATGAAGCGATGCGTCGTATGAGAGCGAGTGAAGACAGCTGTCGTGCCTGCACTCCAACTGCCGGCATCACTGCCTTCAAGTGCGAGGTCCAGCCGGGTTGGGTAGATATGAACGAGTACTTACTCTACCATGGCACCAGTAGATGCAATGCAGAGCAAATCATGGCTCGGGGCTTTGATGCCCAGCGTGGTGGAGAGTCAACAGGAGCGATGTTCGGTAGGGGTGTGTATTTCGCACAGAACGCCTCCAAGTCTGATCTCTATACAACTTGTGATTTGTGCGAAGGCATTGGCAACCATGACTTCCGTCAATGTCGCCATGCCCAAGGTGAGAGATGCATCTTGGTCACAAGGGTGCTACTGGGAGAAAGCAAGACTGCCAAGAACAGCGGCGGAAAGGATCAGATTCGGGCTCCACAGCGTGATGACGGAATATCGTACGATTCCATTACAGCTTTGGAAAAGGGGGAAGGAGGGGTGTTGGACCATAAGGAGTTCGTCGTGTTCAAGGACCGGCAGACGCTCGCAAGCTTCCGGATCTTTTACCGGCACGACTCCTCATGCTCATGCAACGGCTGCCAGCACCGCAGATCAGGCACCTAGTCACCTAGTCAACCTGCATCGTTGGCAAGGTCCAACTGGCCACGATGTTTTTTTGTAATGACCTCGCTATAGAAATGTCCGAGTTGTGCTTATTGATGCAGTCTGCAGGCGTGCACCCGAAGGAAGCTGTCTCTCCTTGCTTGAGCGCTGACCCGGCTTCCGGGCTTGACTGGTTAGGGCTCCCCGACTCCCCGGCATCCCAAAATACAACATAGTATGATCTTTTATCACAAGCACACTACTATACCATGCTATAGTCGTAAAATATTTTCTGGAACTGAAGTCCAACGGCACGGATTGTGTAGTGGTCTACTACGCACGGGGCACCTGACACCTGATGAGTAGTCGAGTCCGGAAGTTGGAGCCTTGGTGTCGCGGTGTAGCCATGGGGAGGGTAGACGGTGCAGAATCGAATCTCATATGAAATATGAAATCTTCTGTTACGCAAATTATATGCTGTTCTGTTCTACTAATTCTACCATACTCTAATATCATCAAACATACTGTAATACAAAGCGATATGCGACAATGCGTATCGTATCTCAATACGAGTTTGTCTTTAACCTTAAATCCTAAACCCCGAACAAAAGTTGTATGAGGCTGATCTTTATTGCTGGCACAGTTGTTTTGTACTCCAGGTTTCCTCGCTTGTGGGCATAGATCCTTAGCCATGCGAGGGGGAAAAGCCCCAAAGAAACCCTGAAGCCCTGCACAAGGCTACCCGGCTCCTGCAGATGCGGCGCAGGATGAAGTCAATCCCGATGACAGGACCGTGGGACAAAGCTTCCTGACGTCTCCGTCGCAACGGACAGTCATTCGCGGCGCGTGGACACCTACGCAGACCCTATATGATAATCGTAAATCACTCTAAAGGTCTTGTTGTCGCCCTAGTCACGACCATATATCTTAATATAGTCATCTACGGTATGGGAACGTCGTGATGTAACACGCACAAGAACAGTTTGACATGAGCTATCCAACATGAGTTTGTAGCCATAATCTACAATCGTAGAGCGCTTAGTTCAGTATGCTATCATTGGTCTCGAGCAGGTTGTCCCGGACTCTGTCGCAGCGTGCTGGCTCCTAACTCACCCCATTCTGAATTCTATGGCATTTATTGGGTTTTAGGACTTTGCAGTATTTTGTGCGATCAAGCCTGAATGCGGATCGAACTTCACAAGCCAAGTTAGCCCGGCGTGTGGCGGCTCGTGGTCATAGTAACATAATTTATCGTTCAAGCTGATTTACCTGTTACTACCGTACACTACAGGGTTCAAAGGGCCCAACAATTAGGTACTTGAGTTTCGGATAGTAGTCATGTAGGTTTATTTGCGTACATGATAATTAAATTATGAGGTAATTACCTGGACCCATAGGGTTAATTCCTATGTTACAAACCCTGAAGCCTG
Source organism: Symbiodinium necroappetens (assembly GCA_905231915.1). Lineage (NCBI taxonomy): Eukaryota > Dinophyceae > Suessiales > Symbiodiniaceae > Symbiodinium > Symbiodinium necroappetens. The sequence continues at coordinate 17,164 of CAJNJA010081029.1, read as the reverse complement.
GCAACCTTGAAGCTTGAACTCCTGAGCAATGATAATGATGCCATGGCTTCTGGCCTTCTTGGTCTCCGTGGCACGGCCGGTGAAGATCTATGATGCGAGCAACTACTCCGCCGTGGCTCGTCCACAAGTTGTTCGGTGCAGGAACTAGTTGTGCAATTTCGTGAACGCTTTGTATTTGCACAGCATGTGCTTTGCCTAGAAGTCTGCAACACATGCCGATGTCTATTCTACCTTTCAAACGGACCGTAAATCCTAACCTCGCTGAAAGGCTTTAACCACAGCTTAAATAATTAGGCCCCAAGAGTCCCAAGAGCCTTACACATAGCAAGTCATGTCTGCACTGAACCTCCGGATCCGGCAACGTGGATTGTGCGAGATGTCTGTAGGCATGCTCGTTCAGGCCACTTCTGACACGAGCGCGTCGTGTCGGGTTCTCTACTGGCCGCAAACCAGCCGAAAATCGGGTCCTCTTCCCCAAGGGGCTGCCGACTTCTTTGCAGCTTGACTCGAAAGTCATGTGGCTTTGCTACTCAGGGTCTTTGTGGGGATCGAGTTTACGCGGAATCTGCTGTCTACCGGCCCTGATCCGGAGACGGTGATGCCAGGATATTCGGTTCTCTAGGTGAGCTTGTGGATGGACGCCCTTAACCAAAGCCCTGCAACTTTTCTGGCCCGACACTGCCCAGGACATCATAGTCACGGATGATGTCAAGCAGGCCCCATGGTTGGGAGCAGAAGGAAAGATGTTCCCTTGCAGCATCGCAGATGACTCGCCTTGCCTGGCCATGCTTTTGCATCAAGCTTGTACCGAGGGCTCGGACACCTAAATCCTGCGCCCTTCTACTCCCAAATGTCCGGTTTCCCACTGCTCGTTCAAGGTACTTTCTGGAGGACCGGAACTTCCCCCTTGGTGACCTCTCAAGAGAGCTTGCGCAGCCATTTGCCATGCACTAGTCACAGGGCTTCCCTCGAATTTCGGATTCTGCGTTTGACGTTGGCGGTTTTCTACTCCATCATTTCTACGAAGTCTGTATACATGCAACAAACGTCATCAGGGATGAGTTCTTTTGCAGCTCATGACGAGCTAGATCCCAAGTAGGGGTAGCAGATGTCGGTCGTGGAAGCTTCGAGTTTTCGGTCCCTGAACCCCAAACCCTAAATCGATGTAGGCAGAAAAATCCTAAACCGCTAAGCCTCGCCGTGACCTCTGGTGCCCAGGCTCAAGGAAGCAGCGCCCATCGAGTGGCGCCGGGAGGGCATGTCTGCCGGGCACTTAGCAGAGGTCCTCATTTTGCTTATAGAGTGTTAGAACATGTATACATGTATATGTATGTGTATATGTATATATATATATATAGATAGATAGATAGATAGATCGATAGATAGATCCATAATCTATCTCATCTATATATGTATAGCGAGAGAGAGAGAGAGATACACAAGCATACATATATATATATATATACACACATACACATATACATATACACATACATATACAAATACATATACATACACATACACATACACATATACATATACATATACATATACATATACATATACACACACATATATATAAAGATATTTACAGATATACATGCATAATATGATATACTCTAATATAGTATACCCCAGAGGAAGCTTTTTGGGGCTGGCTGAGAGTTTGTGAGCTTTTATCATCTGGGTTGGCGTTGGGGATTTGGTGATTTTCAGGCACCAAGTAATAGAGTTGATGGCAAAATACTGCATGGTTTCCTGGTTACGGCAACCTTAACTGAGTTGCTTAACAAGAACCCAGATTGGGGTCGGAGGTCCATGCCGTGTGTGTTATTCGCCTCCGTGCATTCTGCTGACCGAGAGGGTCCGGGCTGACCTCTCCGCTAACGGCACGGTAAGGTAGTACATCAGTTTCGTCTAATGCAGCGGTTCAAACAGCGCTCGTACACTGCCAGCAACCCAGGTCTTTCTGCCAGCTGGTGATGCGCATCGCCAGGCAGCGGGCAGTGTTTCACTCTAACTGTCTTCCGAGATGAGAATAGACATCCTGCCAGCCAATCCTGTAGCCAAGCCGAGTTGGCCAAGTCATGCTTTCAGTTACTACTTCGAGCACGACCCCCTGTCGCGACAAAACTGTTTGTGTTGGGTGATTGACATTTGATGTAGGGGTCGGAATTACTGGACATATCATTCCCTTGTTTTCCCTGCATTGTTTTTGTATAATATACCCCCCCAAACCCTGTCAAAATTTTGCAAGCCCCTGTATTATCTTGATAGGAACGGGAGGAGGCGCAGATCCTCATGCCAGCCAGCGACACGGCAGAAAATGGATGGTAGTGCAGGCGTAAACAAAGCGCTGATAATCGGGCATGCCAGTTTGCAATATGTCTCTTCACAGTCCTGTGTGGCTTCGACGAGCAGCCTAGGCTATTTTATCGACGATGGAACGTTCGAAACCCGGCACCGGGCCTTCAAGAACTTCACCTTCTCCGCTCCTGGGTCAGAATGCAAGATCCTTTTTTGGGGGAGGTCAGAGTCGGAGTCGGAATTCCTTCTCCTGCAAGCCCCCCCTTCCCATCCTTGGGGGTTTAGGGGTAGTTCGGCCTGTTGCTTTGCCTTCGTCTGTTTCCAGATAGAGAGCTGGGTCAGCAAGGTACTGCTGATGCTGGACTACGACGACGCTTGGCACTATTCGGGCAGGGGTGCCGCTGCAAGCCGGAGCCGCAAGCAGTTGCACCATGATGTTCATGAGAGGGTGCGTTTTCAGGTTGGCACTCCACCACAAAGCCTGGTCGACTGCATGTCACATGGAACTGTACCCATCATCATCGGTAAGCACCACAAGACGCTTGGCAGCAACTACATAGCAGCGATTCGTCGTTCATACCTCATGCTGTCCGGCGAGAGAAGTCATTGCAAGTATTGTTTTAAATTCTATGGCGGGATCATTGCGAACGGGCCCAGAAAGGCCCTAAAATAGCCTAGTTCTATAATATACTTCAAAACATTCCAAAATCCTGCCCTCAATATTAAGGCCCCAAGGTTACTGATGTCTGTGACCTCGAGACATGACCAGCTGCTTAGGATTGACTACACCCGCTACTTCTCCTACGCGCTGGTGAAGTTCAGAGACTTTTCGGTGGAGCAGGTGGTTTCGTTCTCGCATGTGCGTTTGTTGCATTGTTTGGACCCGAAGGCAAGATTGCCCCATGATGCCTTCACTGCTAGCTAACATTGACTTGTCGAGTCTAAGTGCGCAGAGCTTTATACCATGTTGCGGGCATGCACTGTACCGCGCGCACGATGGCGTAAGTCAAGTCTGCTGTCGCAACCTTGAACGCGCAAACCGGTGACAGGCTATGTTTAGGGCTTAAGTATTCACCAATGCTATTTTGGTATCCCCAAAATCTATTCTAGTTATTTAGGCCCCTATATTCTGCAGCGTGGCCTCCCTTCAGCCCTGTTTGACCATGAATGTGAGTGTCGAAGTCTACGGAAGGCCATCAACTTCATGTTGACAGCCCCTGCCGATGCGCTGTACGTCTACGCCAACTCGGTGAAGATTGTACAGGAGTTCTTCTACATGAGGCTTGGGGCTTGTCACTGGGTCACAACAACCGGTCATGACGGTCATGGAAGCACTTGCTTAGACAACATATGGGTAGTTGTGTAAATTAGAGTCCCTTGTAGGGTACTTGTTTATAAGGCTGCCATACCAGTTTTGGAGCTTAAGACGAGACCCTATAGTTTCGAGAACTACCCATATCAGAGCTGCGCGATCTAAGTGAAAGTCGTCAATTGCTTTGGAAGCTTCAGTTGAAAGTTGGGTGCGCAGTACACGTACAACAACCCTCTCATTACCATTATACTAACCCCTGTCGAGCCCTAATGGTAATCCTTACATGTAAACCCCTGTCGTAAGGCTTCTCCGCACATATGCGACGGTTTTTTTCGTCGACGCAGCTTAGATTAGATACTACTATCATGGCCGGCTCAGTGTTGGCTTTGTTTGGCTGAGGGGCTGCCTAAATGTGACGGTGCCATGGTGGTTAAGCCATTCTACGATGATCTCTGACAGCACACCGGACTCTCCGCAATCGCCGTTCTTTATGGCAGTTGAAGTTTGCTGACAGGATCAGTATAGCGGGTCTGAATGCTTGGAACAAGTTGGCCAGGTACCGGCACCCTTTCCATCTTCGCTTGCAGCGACATGCGCAGATGGCCTCTTGGGAACAGCCAGCTCGGGAGTTACTCATCTAGTGTCCTTCCTCACTACAGTTGCACTGTCAAGCCTTGAATACATGTACTGTAAGGCACCGGCCTTATCCAGCCCGTTTCAACGAACGACTAACTAGTCGGCAACGTTCATCCCACAAATCCCTGAACCTCAGCGCCGCATGGTTTCAGCAACTCAGGCCTGCCATGCACTGAAGAGCCCAGCGCCTGCACTGGTAACTCGAGCAAGAAGGGAGAGTAGAGTAACTGCGAGAGGGGAGATGAGCATGTAAAATACATATGTTGTATACACATCTGTACTGTGGTACAGTATGCATATGCACATCTATATGTACGTAGAAAGATTGCTCAAGTTGTCAGAGTCTTCTGTGATGATAAACTGAGGCATTCGTGGCCATCTACTCTGCCAAAAAGTCCCTCCACTCTCAGTTCAGGTTTTCTGCTTCTTCTTCGGTTTGAGACACTTGTGCTTGTACACTGTACACATGCATAGTTCCTGGCGATCGAACAATCAGGAATTTCGGCAGGCGTATGGCGCTTCGAGACACCTGGTTGCCGTTGCTGAAGGCTCATGGCCTTAGTCACAAGCGCCCAGGCATGCTTGAGCAAAACTTTGCGACAACGGAAGAAGCGAAGCATAGGTTCAGAACCTGTCCTCCAGTTGCCACATGCTGCCGAAACCGTTTGGTCCTCTCCGAGCGGGGAGCTGCTTTTTACTGATTTTTGGTTGTTCCTGTCGCAGACAACATGAGGTTTTTCCTGGCGGGTACAGAAGTGGACGACCGGTCAGAAGTCGATTCGCTGCTGCGGCGCGAGCGCGATGTGTTCGATGACATGGTCTTCTTGACTGGGACGACGGATGAGTACCCTATTGGGCGCAAGGGTCTTGCTGCTGTTTTATGGGCCGCACACAACACTGAAGCCCAGTTCTGGTTAAAGTTCGACGATGATCTATACGTCCGACCACATCTCCTGCTGAATCGCTTGGCCAGTTTGCAGCGAGCGGAACTCTACTGGGGTGCCTTCGACTACAGCGGAATGGTGGTGCGAGACTTGTCCGACCCACACTACACTCCCTACGATGTCTGGCCAGAGCCTAGGCCGTTCCTGAGAATCTTGAGTTTTCGCGGAACCACGACACCCTGCCATGCCGACTCGTAGTAATGTAATTAGTAATATTGTTCCTAAACTCCACCATTCCTGAATCCCTCATCATGCGTGGGCTTTCAAGCTCAACCCCTTTTCTGCAAGGGACTCGACTGCTGGCCTTACTACCTAGCTCGACCCATCGCGAGACAGGCCACTTCGCGTCTCCAAGCTTCAGGCACAACTTGATAGCTCAACCCTACACCCCAAGACCATTAAACCCCCAAGCCCGAAACCCAGCCGAGGAGCCGGTATTCCCTGCCTATGCTCGAGGTGCCGCTCTGGCGATGTCTATGGACCTGGTGCGCTTGATCGCTGAGCACGAGGAGAAGCAGCCTTTCAAGAAGATCCGGGTGGGATCTCAGCCCAAAACCAGACCATGGACTTGCAATTTGGGTGAGAGGGAACATGGATGTGGGACTTTCTTCACTGAATCCGAGATGACCTGTGGATTAGTCGGGCTTTCCCATGTCCACTCCCCTCCTGTAGCAGTAGTAGCAGCAGTAGCATGTGCGCTTGCCCACTATCATAGCTACCTGGAAACTACCTCCGATATAAGCTGTTTGTCTGTGCTTCGAATGATTGGAGATTCGAAAAGGCTCTCGGGGTATGTGTTAAAGTTAATACAAGCGGGTACAGACTACTAAGGGAATGTTGTTAAGTTCGCCTGAACTGTTTCGGTTGCCTGCCCTGACGAGGTCGAAGATGTCTCCTATGGCTTTTACCTTTGGCAGCTGACGTATGACAGGAAGGTTACCTCTGTGACCATCTTCGACCGAGACGAGGCCGCGGAGGTGTACTATGGGGCTGTAGAGGTCTGAATAGTTCATAACATCATCCCCTTATGGTCCTTCCCAGCCTCCTTGTCATGCTCAATCAGACTTCGTGCTTTGCCGTAATGTGCCGGTAAAGGCTCGTCTCGGATGGATGCAATCTTTTTTCGCTGTCCGGTCCAGTGAGACCGTGAGGACCACTTCGCCATGGATGCCAAGTGCTGCACGGAGGTTGCGGCCTTAGTGCATTCAAGCATTACTAAAGCAGAAGCAGCGAGTAAAGGATGTGTGTTTGGGGTGGATGTTGTGGAGTGCAGTGTATGGTCGGGGTGTCTACGTCAGCTTAACTCAAGAAGGGTCGCTCGAAGCCACGTTGCAAGGCATTAACAGCGTTCTGCCCGGGACCAGCCCTCACCCCTGTCGCTTGAAGCTGCTCTGCTCCTTGCCGAGGCAACCCATCCGAATAACTGCTGGCTGCCCCTCAATGAGTACCTCGTCCAGTTCGGTTTGGTTTTGGTCGTGTCTAGACCGGAAGACGGTCTTACGGAACCTTTGAAGCTTCGAGAGGCTTCAGCAGAGCCTAGGGCCTAGAGAAACTGAGTCAAGCCTTCAATAGATCGATGTCGGCGGGTGTTGCTGTCAGGAAGACGTGGATCGCTCACCACGTCACTCCCAGCACCATCCGCTGCATGTTTGCAAAGGACTCCCGGTAATGTCAACCCCATGCAGTTCGGTGGTGGTAGGTCTTCAGCCGCTTCGGTCCAGGCTTGAGAAGTCGATCAGCAAAGACGACACTCTCCAAAAACATGCGAAGTAGATTGCCACCCTGGAGGATCTGGGATCTGGGTTCTACACTCCATCAAGCTCAGAGGCACGAAGCATGTGCCTTGGATCTGAACCGTCGCAGTGTCAGTCGCGAGAGACGAGATTTCACAGCAGCGCACGAGAGAGCGAGCACAGCGACCTTATGAAAGCACTTGTCCCCAGAATGCCCTCCACTCTTCCAACTCCCTTACTGAAATACCTATACGACTGGGGAGTATGAGACTCCTTTAAGGGGTGCCTGTGGCATGTCCGCCCAAGCCCCAAGCAAAGGACAGGGCTTCTGGCCGAGATGGCGGCGTTCGACTCGCACGTCCAATCCGCCACCGGCACCATTCAAGGAGGCACAGAACCCTTAAGAAACCTTACCTACCCAAAATTTCGAAACCCCATGAAACCTGTTTGTAACTCCTACTATTACTAAGTCCCTGAACTGTCCAAATAGCCCTAAACCCTAAACCTCCAAATAGGCAAGATCCCGACTTCTGGGGCTGGACCTCCTGCGGACCTTTGTGGCTGTGTGGTCACCCCGCCTGCACACCCAGGCAAGCCCCTGCGGCTGGGTTGCGCTTCAGTAACATATATATTTATGTGCTTATATACTCAGACTTGTGTGTTTGTTAGTTTAAGCATATATGCATGTATGTATATGTGTTTCTATTCAGGTCTGCATTTGTTTTCCTAAGCATATGGCCCTGTCTTCGGACCTCAGACTTAAAGATCAAGAAGAGCCCAGGCAGAGGGGAGGCATGACGGAGCTGAGTAGCGGACCAAAGCTTCACGTCGGATAGCGGCGCGCGCTGTCCGAAAAGGGGTGCTGAGCTCTCTCGGTCCTTCTCTCTGGGACCAAGTATGGGTGTACTGCGCGCATATGTATATATGTATGTATACGTGTATATATATATATACACACACACTACATATACTGGTGAGTTCATGTACGTGTTGGTTCATATATATATATATGTGCTGCGGTATTTAGATACTTTTACAATTCGTAGTTCATTATGATTCGTTATTGTTATGATTACCACGGCTACGATGACAACGATTATTGGTACGATTGTTGTCATCGTATAGGACTCGAAGTGTAAAGCCGTTGAGCGTTCTGGCCTCCACTTCGCCCAGAGGCTTACAGCCAGGCAATCTTGAAGCTCCTTGCAACAGCTGCCTGGTATCCCTCTACCCTATTAACCCTAAATCCTAAGCCCCTTTTCACGCCGACCCAGAACTATGGAACTTCGCCTGGCATGTCCGAGTTGCGAGAGCGTAAATCCTAAACCCCTAAACCTCTAAACCCTAATCCCTATAAGCTCTAAACCCCCTAAACCCGAAACCCCGAACCCCTATACCTTCAACCCCTAAATCGCGAAACTCCAAACACTATCATCGGACACAGGACCGCCGAGCTTCAGGCCATCCACCAAGCTTTCCAGAAGGACAAGCGGAGCTATTGCGACGAGTCCTTCCCTCCAACAAAATTTGGCCTGGCCCTCGGGGTTTAGGGTCGAGGGTTTAGGGTTTAGAGGGTCACTTCGAAGTTGCTTTGGGGTGGCTGTCTACCTGAAACTGCAGGGCAAAGGACATTCTGAGAGGAAGTGAGCTCGGCTGTTGCTTCGAGTGGACCTCTGAACATTGCGAGCTGAGGGCGCGTCTCGAGGTGGTGCAGGCTCGTGAAGCCAAGCTCCTCTTGTATGGAAGGTATAGCTCATCAAACGAGAATGCGCTGAAAGAGCGAACGGTTCCGCTGCTTATTGCTCTCGCACGTGATCCCGGAGGCCTCACGAAATCGGTGCCCACGACGACCGCATCCTTTGGCGTCGCGAGGACACGCATTGCGTAGCCCTAAATCGGACAGGACCCGAAACATCGTGAAGTCTCAAGACACGCCGAAGCCTCAACCTCCCTGCGATCCCTTGTGAGCCCCTGGTCAAATTTAATGCAGGACTGGCAGCTCTTCCGTGGCACTCCCAGTGCCGATGACGTCCAGCAGGGCGAGTCCGCTGCCCAGAGTTAAGGTCTTTAGAGCTCGGAGCCCCGAAGACCTAATACCTACCCACGTGTTTGATGACTGCTGCAACTGCTGCAACTGTCCCCTTTACATTCCCTTCTCATTGCTGCAAAGTCACAGTCGTCTTCCGCAGAGGTCTTCTCCCCCCGGTGCCTCGCCGTCAGTCCCCATCAAGGTCCGATACACAACCCTACCAACCAACCCACCCCCCCCGCCAAGTTTTGCCGGAAATATTCCTTAAGTCTCCCTATATACCAAGCCCTATCGAACCCGAAGACCTTGTCAAGTCTCCAAGCATCCCAGGTTAGGAGCGCCTCCTCCAGCTGTGAAGCCCTATACTATACAAAACACCCAAGCTCCCCAGGTTGGGAGACCGCGATAAAGCCTTGTTGGCCCTGAATGACTTTTATAATCACATACGCATGTGTATGTATGTATATATATATACACATGCGTACATAGATAGATAGATAATTCGATACATAGGTACATAGATAGATACCCAGGTTGGGAGACTGCTGGTTCCTCTCTTCGCTGGCTGCCATGGCCGAGTTTCAGGGCGGAAGGCTGGTGCAGAGGCCATCGGGCACTGTGGAGGTTCTCCCTGGACCTAGAGCCCAAGCGCTCCCAAGCCCCAAACCTAAAGCCCCACCCGCTAAGCCCTTTAACCTGCTTTTAAGTGGGTTGGATTTGATTATCCCGGTTAATGGGGTCAAGTGTTGAATAAACCCGGCTTTCTTGGAATACCCGGTTATTCAAAGGAAAGCAGGCTTATGATTTCGATACATCCCATGAGGGCCTTCTAGACATAGAAGATCTTGCTTCGAACACTCCTCTTGAGCATTTTGCTTGAAGAAGGAAACGCCTCGGCCCTTCTTTTGATCTATTATAATAATAACATAATGAAGATCGAGTGTAGATGTTGCAGAGGTGCATACCTGATTCTCAATACGTGTTCTGCATGCAGACTACCGAATGACTTAAGAATGTATGCTAGATGGTCCCTTCGTTCTGGCCCATGTGTGATTTCCACCTCGACCTGGGAAGCGACACAGCCAGGAACTCAATTTTTGCTCCGCAGGATTCGCATCCTCCACGTCAGCATTTGTCCTGCCAGGGTGTCGCTATGCAGTTTTGCTTTGGAATAGCACTCCTTCGCTCGATAACCGTAGCATTTAAGCTCACAGGGTCTGTTCGGCTTAGCTGCTGTTCGTGCACCATGGCCCGGAACACGGCTTCGAAAGGGAAGAAGGAGACGAAACCTTACGAAACGAATGGCTTGGCTATGAACTGGGAAAGCAGTGATCAGTTGCGCACCCGGCTGAGAGAGCAGGGCAAACTGATGATGCATCCGAAGTCTCAGAAAGTGGCTGCCAACACGATCAAGAATGCAATTCTGAATGTGGAGGTTTTGAAGCCTGCTGTTGTGAGACTTAGGGCATCCGGGGGCAAGATGACTGTTATCGATGAGCTCATCACTGAGTGCGCGGCTTTTTACGCCAAAGTCGGCAAAGAACCAAACAACGATCTTGCTTGCAAGGACGCGTGGTCTTTGCGACGAAGGCTTAGCTGGCTCAAGCGGAAGGCCACTCGTGAGGAGGTCGGAAGGGAGTCTCTGCAGCAAGTATCTGATTGCAGCTTTGTTGTCGTAGTCGAGTCCTTGCCCTCGCATATGCAGTGATCCTATTCTAACAGTTACTGTGTGTGTGTGCTCTTTTGTGTGTGTGTGTATGTTAGAAGCTGTATATATGCTATAAAATATATGTATATATATACATATATATATGTTGTATATATATAATATATGTGATATACCTATTTATATATATATACACATGTATTTATGATTGTCGTTATAATGCTGGTATACATGCATGTTTATAGGCATGGTGTGTACATACTTACGCCTAGGCCTTCATCTTCCAAGACCTGGTGTTGCTGTTCAAGCCCGAGCTTCAGGACATTGATGCGATGTTGAGTTGGATTGCTAGTTCGGATCAACTTGCTAAATTTGTGCAGTCGCACCGTCACAGGAGTTGGTTGAACGGAAACGCAAAGCTCAGCAAGCAAAGCTTGCTGCAGACGATTCCAACGAGGCGCCCCGATGTACATACACCATCGATAATGCAGTATACAACTTGTAATCCAGCCCGGCCATCTCTCTCTATCTGTGGGTCAAACATGTTCATGCAGGCATGTATATGTGTATTTCTTCATAAATGCGTGTATGTACGCATGCACATCTTAATAAGATTATCTTCTTGCGAGGAAGACAGTGACGACGATGATGACGACATGGTGGACGAAAACATGAGCGAAAGTGACTTCAAGGAGTTCTCGGCCTGGCTCAAGCAAGCCGCCGAAGCACAGGCCCCACCGATCCAGAATGCCCCGGAGGCCACTGCCCCCGAGATCCCGGAGGCCCCCAACACAAAGCCCCTCGAGATCGAGAAGGCTCCTGAGATCATGAATCCCCCGAACCGAGACGCCTCTGCGATCAAGGATGCCCCTAGGAGCGATGTCGCTGCCTCTGAGATCAAGGGTGCCCCTAGGATCGATGCCGCTGCCCCTGAGATCACGAATGCCCCTAGGAACACTCAGGCAGAACCATCTCTCAAGAGGGCTCTGCCCATGAAGCAGCATAGCTTTGGATCCTTGAGTGAAGCTTCAACGTTTTCGCAGTGCAGACCTGATGGCTCGTGCAACTTGTTGGCACTCTGATGCTTGTGGGCTCCATTGTTTCAGTGACGTGCAAGCATTTACAGATCCACAACTCGAGTCCACCCAACCCTACTCCCCCCATTCACACATGAAAACAACATACTAATATATATATATAGATAGATATACGTAATAAAGGACAACACAGCAAATACATAAATATATATACATATATATATATACATTTACAAACATGTACATATACATATATTGCATACACACATCCAGCGCAGTACACACAAACACACAATAACCCAAGTGCAGAGACACAAAACGTGCATGTATTTATGTCTGGTTAATAATATTTAATAATATAATATAATATAGTATACCACATAATGTAATATGATATAGTATAATCTTTCAGCATGTCATATATATAATATAACATATAATATAATATATACACACACGCACTGACATACATGCATTCTTTGGCAGATGTATGTAACAAGTTATATCTGTGTAAATGTCGTGTGTATATATATGTGTATATATATATATATACACACATAGATATATATATATATACACACATACACGCTTTACTGTATTATGCAATTCTACCGTACGTAATGTGTGTATATATATATAGAGTGCTTTCTGGATGAGCAGGTCGATGGTATGTGTCACGCGCATGTTCTACAATTTAAAACTTGCTTCATGTTGTCGTGCATGGCGCACACACTTTCATGCTTTCTGATGAACCGAGGCACACGTGTAAAGACACACTGCGTGCATGATCGAAACATGCACACTATGAGGCAGGCATGGTCATTCATGCTGCGATGTTAACTTTCATTTGATTGGGGTATGACACACAACGGAATCCACTCTCTGTATTGTATGCGTGTATACACATCGGATCCCAGGTGACAAGTGCGGCAACGCCAACAAGCTCTTGCAGCTGATCCGTCAGACCAAGCTGCTCGTGCAGCCACGCCCTTAACGATCCGATTGCCCAAACAAAACGACACGTTGTCTTCGATGTGTTCGAAATACATGTGTGTATACATATATATATATAGACCCATGAATGTTACATCAACATGGCTGTACTTGGCACATCTCACGAATGAGCTGCAAATCGGTCCTTCCTAGGCAAAAGCGCGATCGAGCCAGCAACCCGGGAACGCCAGCAGAGCCGTCTCCTGTGCGTACGCCCGAGCCACGGCCAGAGAAGCTTGCTAGTGGCTCGATTCGAAGCTAAAGTCTGCATGAGGATGTTGGGGTAGTCGGTCTTTCCTGGATCAAGGTTTTTTTTTGAACTGCCGACTACTTAATAGTTCGGGCCTGTAATGCACTTGCTACGTGAATCAAGCCTTCCTCCCGAGTGTTGATCCCAGGCTTGCACTATGGCATGGACGATGATGACACACAGATCTCGCAGCTTACTCCGCCACCCGTGACCCCGCCTCAACAGGCCTTGTCTATGAAGGATGGACCCAAGCCTGCCGATGAGGCGAATGAGATTCGAGCTCTGAGTATTCAGCCTGTTCTATCGGAGAAGCGCCCTGAACAGCCGCCCGCGGTGCTTTGCTGAGCATATGTCCCTCCTTAATCGAACGTCTTATAGTGCCTATGTTAGATAGCCCATCCGGATGTTTGTTCATGCGATGTTAAATTACTTTCGTAATGCAGGACATGTCGTGTTCGTGCCGCATCACTGAAACTCGCTGTTTGAACACATGTTTTCTCGTTCGGTCAGGTGCTCACCCGCCGAGACCAGCTCGGTGCGAAGGAGATGAAGAAGCCTGAGGTGGCTTCTGCTCCGCCCCCCAAGGAAACGGAGGAGGACGGTCAGGAGGAAGCTGAGGAAGAGGACCAAGATGATGAAGAGGATGAGACAGGGGGGGACGAAGCTGAGACCCCCAAGGCCAAGGCTAAAGCTAAGTCAGCAGCTAAGGCTAAGGCGAAAAGCAAAGCAAAAGCCAAAGCGAAGGCCAAGGCCAAGGCCAAGGCCAAGGCCAAGGCCAAAACCAAAGCGGCCCCCAAGTCTTCGACGGGCAAGGGCAAGGGTGGGGGCCGAGGCAAGCCTGCTAAGGATGATGTCGCTGATCCTGGTGAGGCGCCTGCTGAGCCCGAGTCCAAGCCGAGCGATGCCACGAATGCCAAGCGCAAGCAGCCCCCCGGGCCACTCAAGGGAGCAGCCAAGTTTAAGGCTAAGGTCGCACATGCACAGGTTGATGCTGATGCTGATGACATCGATGAAACGCTGCTGGCTGAGATGGTTGACTTTGCCAAAGGCTTTCAGGGCATGCTTTTCAGCGAGGCTAAGGAGAAGCTCCAGAAAGAGAGGCAAACGTTCGAAGGGAACTTCATTTTCAACATGTATTGGGGGAGGCCTGCTGTTGGTGTGAAGTCCCTACGCTACGATCGGGAGGTTGGCTATTTTAGCCTGCCTAAGCAGACATGGAATTAAAGCATCAGCATTTGCCTCGCCGCTGCAAATGTTCTCGCAGCTTAGCTACTGGAGTGCATATGTTGTTATTTGTACTCTATGAAACTTTCTCTTCTTCGAAGATCAGTATATGTATCACGAACATGCAAGTCTGAAGCTTCTCCACTGCTATACAACCCTTACAAACCCTAAATCCCTAAACCAATAAACCCCTAAACAAATAAACCCAACTCAGACCTACCACTCCGAATAAATCCGAGGCAACCAAGATCTACCTGGACGGTTTGGACATGGATGACCGTGCAGGCCTCAAGGAAGTGGTTGTCATCAGGAACCACGCCCTCAAGGCCTGGGAGGCGATCACTGAGGAACGGGATGCCTAAGCTCGTCGAAAACCCGGTGCTTTTTGTGTAAGTAGATGCACAGTGCGACTCCGCACAGTGCAGCGTTTTATATGCCGATGTGACCACAGCTGGGTTGCCAATCATTGGGCGCCTGCTGGGATGCTGCAGATTTCGGGAGCGACAGTCCTGTGTTTCCTAACTTGTACGTACATACATACACACTCACACACACATACATACATGCATGCACATGTGCAGGCATCCATACATAAATACATGCGTACATGAATACCCACATACATGCGTGTACGTGTATGCACATACACACATGCATGCATGATACATGCATACGTTGGAGATGGTTTAGGGGTTTTATTTAAATCATAGCCGTTTCGTGTTTGTAACTGGGTTTAGGGTCATATTGGGTATATACGGTTGTAGAGTTATAGGGTTTCTAGGGTAGGGTCTATAGGGTTATATTTTAAGGGCTTAGGGGTATACTTGTATATGATACATCCTTCCATATTTGCAAGGCTACACAGCCATATGCACACAGGTATCTACACGATAAGCCATATTTACAGACACAGGTGTATGAGACTTTATATATTATATCCATTGTAGCATATGTATATAACTCCCATATACGACGAGTTCTCTTGGTATTTTAGGGGTATACTATATACTATATACTATATATATACATATATATATATAAACACACTCTTGAATAAGCTCGCGCACAGACTCCCCACACACGCACACATTGCACATGTGTGCGATCGTCTATGCACCGAGCCCGTCTTCTGAGTCACTGTCCAGAATCTTGGGTGCTAGATTGCTTCCTGTTACCAGGTTCAGGAGATCCCATAGATGTTTCTGTAAGGGTATGCGGAAGTAGCTTCTCGTGAATGTAATTAGACCATGGGTCGCAAGAAGCAGTCGATGCACCTTTGGGGTCGCAGCAAGCCAAGCTCGTACGCTTGTTACCCTAGCAAAGCTCCAGTGTTAGTGCCGCAGCCCGTCCCGATGTTCGCATGTGAAAAAGATCCGGCTTTGTGGTCTGTTCAGCACACACATGCACCGTGCAGAACGCTGTTTATCGAAGCTAGAAGCACCCACACAACCTGCAACAAAAAAGCAGCCGCCTAGGCCAGAAGCTCATGCCGGGTCGCAGTCGCAGAAGGAGCAACTTCTGGGCACTTCGTCGTGGCTTCCTAGACGACAGTGATAAAGAAGGCCATACAGGATTGGTCTGTACTTAGTATGTGCACAGAGTGGCTTCTCAGGGGACCGCTTGTAGGCAGTGAGCTCAGCTTTGAGTATGCTTGTTGCAAGTGCTCTGCAAAAGCCGCGCTTGGCTCTTTCGACTTGTGCCTGCATGGTGGGCGAATCGGTGTATATGTGTGTGTGTGTGTGTTATCGAGTGGAACATCATATCAGGAAGCTCTTGCCTGTTCGTATTTCAGTGGTAGCACAACGATGACAGACTCAAGTGCACTACTATGGCGCCTTGCTATGCTGGGATCCCTGAAGGTGCCTTATCTTCAACTCTTCAACTGCTACCCTGAAGTTTGGGCAACGATTCCCAACCCGGGCCTTCTCCCAGGTGCTTCTGCTTGCGGTTCTGCTCGTATCCTCGACACCCAGACTTTTCTGCAACGGAAAGGCGGGAGTGGGCCCAATACGTGTTATGGGGGTTTTGAAACATGCCGGGTGGCTTGTTATAGCCTAGGTGCTTACAGTCATCGAGCTCTTTGCTGGGTCGGCCACATTGATTACAATGATGAGGAAAGCAGGGCATCCTTCAGCACGACTGGATTTGAAAAACGCCACCCCTGAGTGCGGGTCGTCTATGGATATTAATTCCGCGAGTGGGATGGCGCTCCTCAATGTAAGTTTCATGTTGAGAATGCGAAACAGAACAGAGAATAAATGGAGAGACAGCTAGATAAAGCAACAAATCGAGAGAGAGCGCGAGAGAGAGAGAGAGAGTGTGTGTGTGTGTGTGCGGAGTTCAAAACTAACAGATACTCTCCACATTATGTGAAAAACTGGTGATAGCAATATATATATATATGTATGTATGTATATATATAATTAATTAATATAACTTATGTGTGTGCACATGTTTTGCTTGTTCAGTATATATATATATATAGCTAGACTATATACTGTTATAATAGAGAGACACAGACACAGAGACAAAAGAGAGAGAGAGAGAGAGAGAGTGAAATAAAGATGTTGCCAAGAGACGTGTGTGAGAGAGATGTGCAAGCAAGGAGGTTTACAGGCATGCTGTCTTGTAGGTTGTATAAGTGTTTCATCGAATCGATATATAGACATATTAAATATACATGCATCACAGCCAATGTGTTGTACGAGTTAGAGCACCAATGGAGCACAATCGGTCCTAGTGCTGCCAGAAGGCATGCACACAACTCTCGATGCTGGCACAACATGTAAACCGTCTGATATTTCAGGTCTGCTGCTATAGCTGTGCATGTAGTTCTGAGCATGGCGTCTTTTTGCTATAGACACAGCTAGACCTACCTTACTTTCATCTCCATGGTTCTACTGACTCTACTTCCCATACTATATCGTACAATGGGTTATATACATACCGGCCAGTATGTGGTTCCATCTAGCCAATGGGTTCAAGTTCTCTTTCTATCTCTCTCTCTCTCTCTCTCTGTCTCTCTCTGTCGCT